>PVLC010007565.1:0-62712 GCA_004027655.1 Graphiurus murinus | reverse complement strand
TTTGGTATTTCTCGAGTTATCAAAAGCTTGGAACCCTACAATAAAAAGCTGGGAACTGATACCTGGTATTATGCCAAAAGATGCTTCTTGTCCTTATTAGAAAACATGTCAAAACACACAATCATGCTTCGTGACAGTGTTATTCAAGAATGTATCCAGTTTTTAGAACACTGTGAAGTTTATGGTAGAAATATACCTGCTGTTATTGAACAACCCCTGGAGGAAGAAAGAATGCATATTGGAAAGAATACAGTCACATATGAGTCCAGACAGTTGAAAGCTTTGATTTATGAGATTATAGGATGGAATATATAATATGGCTGATAATGACTTTTGTATGATTTTGTTAAATTTTGAACTATTTTACCTGTATTTAACCTTTGGCATCTTTATATTTGTTACAGGTTGAATTTTGTATACTTTGTAACAAAAATATTTGATAAAACTTTCATTTTAAAATTCCCCGTACTCAGCTACCTAGTGAGGCACTCCGCAACTTAGTGAGACTCGGTTTCAAAAAAAAGAATAAAAAATAGGGCTGGGGGTGTAGCTCAGAGGTAGAATGCCCCTGAGTTCAATCCCCAGAACCACAAAAAAAAAAAAAAAAAAAAAAAAAAAATTCCCCGTAAAATGAAATTTACAACTGGAATTGTGAAAAGTTTGAAACTGATGAGGGATGTTTATCAGAAATTTTAATACCCATGTTTTCTTTTCTTTTGTTGATGTATCTTAAGAGGCCCTTATGCATATATTATTCAGGGACTAGATTCAGTAATAGTTAATATATATGGGACTTCTATGCTTTTAATAATTTCAGGATTTTTCTGTTCTCTTTTCATAACTCCCCCCTCATAATTATAATACATACTTTTATATAGAATTTAGAGTATTTGGGCAGCATTTTATAATGGAAATACAATGCTATGTAACCCAAATTCCTTGGGTTATAAGAGGGTTCTTTTTTTTTTTTTTTAATGTGCAAAACTCAGTGGTAAATCTTGTGTGCTTACCTAATTATGGTGCTATGGTGTAGAGACAATAAACAATTATTTAAAACAAAACAAATTTCTATGGTTTTCTTTTTGCTCTAGGTGTAATTTGAATATGATGTTATTGTTTTCCATGTTTTATTTATCTCTTAAAAACAAAAATCCCCTGAGAACTCAGTTCTTAATTCCTACCTTTGTCTTTCCAATTTAGAATATGCTGTAGTTGTTTCTATGTTGTAGTGTCATAGGTAAGGATAAATCTTCTACACTATTTCCATTAACTCCCTCCAAACTCCTTCCTATACCTATCACTGAAGAAAAGGCCAATTCTATAAGTCTCATAGATTCATAATGTTAGTTTGAATCTATAACTCCCAATAGTTTTTTGGGTTACCACTCAAAATCCCACTCATTTTAATTATGCTTTTTATTTTCTGAACCCTAGAAGAGCTTTAATATTTGTTTCTCCACCCCTCACCCATTTGTCTCCATAAATGCAATTTCAACTTGATGTAGCTTACACAAAAATAAAACTATTAGGTTGAATCATATGAAATTTGAGGTTTTTTTTTTTTTACCTACACAATTGGGAATTTCTTATGGTTCAATCTAATTATTCTCTATTGTAAGATAGAAAGCCTCTGGTGTAATGAGATTTTTTTTTTCCTGCTTTTAGAGACAAACTACTTAGCCACATGGGTACCCAGATGTATGCTCAACAGAATTCCTCAGTAGCATGAACTCCTGGGTGCTCAAGTTCTATTGGGTTGAAAAACTTTGACTTGTGAAGTACATGGTTTTGAATTTATGGCATTCTTAATATTATCTGAGTTGCTATCAATTTCACGTTCGGAGGACAATCAATGCTTAATAACCTCTGTTAGTGTACATTCTATGTTCAAGAATGTTTAACAACTTCTGTATTAAAAGTGCTGCTGCTGTAGCTCTGTACCCCTCTCAATCTTTGTAACCCCTTAAAATTTTTTTGGGGGGGGGTACTGGGGATTGAACTCAGAGGCATTCTACCTCCAAGCTACACCCCCAGCCCTATTTTTTATTCTTTATTTTGAAACCGAGTCTCCCTAAGTTACAGAGTGCCTCACTAGGTAGCTGAGGCTGGCCGTGAACCCGGATCCTCTGGTCTCAGCCTCCCGAATGCTGGGATTACAAGCGTGCGCCACCATGCCCAGCTCCCCTTAAAATTTGATTTGAAAAGTAAATGAGCTGAAATCTTATTTTCAATAGCAACATTAAAATTTTGGGTTTTTTTTCCCTTGGGTATTTTTTTGGGGGGGGTGGGGTAGGGGTGTTGTTCTATTTCCTCTAAACTTTTTCTTTTTTAAAAAAATATGTGTATATTTGTATATACATGTAAGTAATGTTAACCTCTCAAAGCAAATGTTTTCCAGATTCCTTTTTGCAAAAAGCCCAGCCTTTATTTAGCCACAATTTATTTACCCAGGTGCTGTGTGAAGTTTGTGGTTTGCAGGTATGTTTAATTTAACTTTTCAGGACATAAAAAGCTTTTCAGAACAGTTTTTAACCCCTTGCTGTTTGGTAGTTGGGGATTTCCTGGTTAGTAATGCATCAGAAAATCCTGATTGCTCTTACCACTGGATAAAGATCAGTCATGGCACTTGTTCCCTTTCCTACCCTGGCTCTCCAAAGAAGTAACTATCCATCTGGATTTAGATGGCTATTAGTGACAGAAGAGTCTCTTGAGCCATTTTTGAAAAGTCCACAAGCAGAGGCTTGGAGGAGTTTGGGGAGAGTAAGAGCATTCCTAACTCCCTAGGCAATTACTGACCTTTATTTTTAGGATATTCATCTTTTTTATTATTATTTTGGTGTGGTACTGGGGATTGAACTCAAGACTTAATGCATGCTGGCAAGCACTCTACCACTGAGCTACATCCCCAGCCCTAGTGTATACATCTTTTAAATCATGTTCAGAGTACTCTGCTTTGCTTTTTTATTGTAAAATGTAAATGACTTTTCAACATCCCTTTGCTATTTGACCAAAAGCCTCCATCCTCAAAGCTCTGATGAAAAGCTTTGTTTTATGCTCTTAGAGCATATGTGATAGTGCTTATAGTAACTTTTCTTGACAAAAAACAGAGCTATTTTCCCATTTCTCTAAAGCTTTTCCTCTTAGATTTCATAATATCTGCATAGTCTCTTAAGGGGATCAAATGTAAAAACCAGTATTTCATGTTAGTCTATCCTTTGATCTCTACACATGCACATGCAGAATTTGAGCATGCATTTGTAACACAACTCATTATATGCCTTTTCTCAGAGATGAACAAGTTTTGTTTTGTTTTAGCACTAAGGATTGAACCCAGCAGTACTCAACACTGAGCTGTAACTCCAGCCCTTTATATTTTGAGACAGAGTCTAAGTTTCTGAGTTTGGCCTTGAACTTGGGCTCATCCTGCTTCAGCCCCACCACCCCCTACCCCTAAACACACATAGCTGAGAGTACAAGCATGAACAAGAGTTCGGTCTTTCTGTGCAGAGCCACCAAATACAGTCTCCTTTAATGAGTGATATAATACACTTGTCAACGGACTTGTGTTCTTCATGACAGCTCCTCTGGATGTGAGCTCAGCAGTGGTGGGATGTTTACACTAATACCATCTGCGAAGGTCGGTTGTACAGTGGCTAATTCTGACCCATTCATGAGAAGCAGACCACTGGGAACCAGGAGGATTGCATGGAGACAGAGGCAAATCATCTGCAAGGAGACAGCTGTCATCACAGGAGATGATTCTCCTTTCCTGAGGGAAGGGGCATTGGTATAGGTTCATATATCAGGTTTAGAGGAGCACCCTAGATGAAATCCATACAGAATTGTCATGAGAGGTTTGACTCAATGGAACAGTTTGCTCATAGAGGGTTATGTGTTAGATGCCCAAGTACATAAACTTAATAGGAAACACATGAGGTAAGAAAGGATAAATGACTTGTAGGGGAAGCTTTAAGAGAGTAACTTGCTGACCCCATGGCCCCACAGTCCTCCCTGGGCTCACACACTGTGTCCCAAGAGATTAGCAGTGTTGGAAGTCTGAGTCCAGGTAAGCAGTATGGCTGTCTAAACAACTTAAAAGGATAACCACCAAATACAGTTTTCATTTCAAATAAACATCAACATTTTCAAATATAGTTTTTGTTTTAGGTTTTTTATTTTTCTTAATGACTATAGGAGATGTCCTGAAGGTATTCCCTGCCCCACTGAGTAGCTTCCTGGTATTGGTGTGACTTGCAACTCACTATCCACCATCCACTATCTGCCTCTTATTCCTTGTTGACCTGCCTGTGGGACTAAAATAACATTGGAGTTATTCACTTATTAGGCTATGCCCATCGTGTTAAGCCAAACTGCACATTTTGTGATGAGCCAGTAACTGTGGGTTCTTGATTGTCCAACTATAATCACTGACTGTAACCACCAGATTTTGAACTTGTATTTTCACCCTAGCTATAAGATATATGCCACCTTTTCAGCACCCTAAAGTAGTGCAAATCCTTCAGTAGAAACCTTAATTCTTTTAAATGTGTGGTTTTAAGAAATTGTGACTTTTGAAAGAACAGATCATCTCTAGATAATAAAACATTTGTTTAAACAGTTATTTCAATTTCTAGTCTATCTAAAAAATGTATAACTTATAGAAACAGGTTGTGTTGCATTTTTAAGTGAAGTTCAAAGTGTACAAAATTAAATGTTATAAAAATGTAAATTTATTAAGTCCCCATATATAGAACCATTTCTGAGTTTCATATTAAACCAATAAACTCATCAGTGCAGGACACTGTGGGCTAAACATTTACAGAGCAAAAAGAGAATTTTGAAGCAAAAGCCTTCCAGGAGCTAGGTATGGTGGCACACTTCTGTAATCCTAGTACTTGGGAGATTGAGACAGGAGGCTCACAGGTTCGAGACCATACTCAGCAACCTAGTGATGCCCTCAGCAATTAAGTGAGATTGGTTCAAAATAAAATAGGACTGGAAGTGTAGCTCAGAAGATAGAATGCTTCTGGGTTCAATCCCCAGTACCCCGCCCCCTGCAAACAAACAAACAAACAAACAAAAAGCCTTCCTGACATTTCTATATCTTTCTAAAGATAGCAGCTCCCACTCTATAGTAGGAAATTCCATTTCCTTATTTGTCCCTTCTGCGAAGGATAATGATTAATAATATCCTTTAAAAACCAGAAATTTTGTATGTGTCAGTTACCCTGCACAGTGGCTGACAATAGTGAGGCACCAGCAAAGGTGTGGTCCACTCACACCTAGCTACATAACCGGCAACCCCACTTTCTAGCCACTGACAGTGGGTGTTTCCTAACTTAACCAAACCTCAGGTTTTTTTTTCACCAGTGAAAAAGGGACAATACTACTTCTTTACAGGGTTGTTGTGATAACAAAATTACCACTTGCCTAGGGTCTTAGCATACTAGGAGTGAATTAAAATTTAAATGAGCTGGGCGTGGTGGCGCATGCTTGTAATCCCAGCATTCCGGAGGCTGAGACCAGAGGATCCAGGTTCGCGGCCAGCCTCAGCTACCTAGTGAGGCACTCCGCAACTTAGTGAGACTCGGTTTCAAAATAAAGAATAAAAAATAGGGCTGGGGGTGTAGCTTGGAGGTAGAATGCCCCTGAATTCAATCCCCAGTACCGCAAAAAAAAAAAAAAAAAAAATTAAATGAATAATCAATTTTAGGGCAGTGTTCAGCAGAAGTACATAGATTCAACTGGAATCACTCAGAGTTAGAAAGGATTTCATCAATTTTATTTTACAAAAGAATAGGGAAAGTGACTTGTAGTTAGTAGAGAAAAACGAAGTACCCCCAAACATCCAGAACAGAACTCTTTCCACTGCGTTTTTAGACATCAGAGCCTCACCTTTTTCGTAATTTACAGCTTCAGGAAGGTGAGACAGTTTTATTATTATTTTTTTTAAGAGTCACTTTCTCAGTTCTAATGTTAGCTCAGTAAAGTACAATGGAGGTGGCAGAACTATGCAAGGATGGATTTCAGTTTATCCACCAGTCAATACTAGTCCCAAATAATAGATCACTATAGAAAATTCTGCAGAAACTGGGTTTGTGAGTCTTTTGAAAAGAGACATGCCCCTGCTGCCAAACACAGGGAAAAGCCAACAGGATGGAAGTAAACCTCACTACTTCTTCTGATAAGGGACCACAGGAAATCAGGGCAGCAAGCTTTATCAGGATTTGAGTCTGGCAGCTGGCAATGTTAAATTAAGTAAGCAACTGCTTATTTAATGTTGTGTCACTGAATGAAAAGACTATTTGTGGACAAAATGCAAAAATATGAGGTGGGCAGCAGTATCTCAAGTGGAACCTGGATGCTCTTTCACGGCTAAAAGATCAGGACTGTGGATCCAGCAAACCCCTCATTATGACCATAGCTATCTGCCAGTGCTTAGATGAGGACGAAGGTAGTATTTGTAGCAATCTTACTAATGACATAAAGCTGGATGGGATAGAAAACATTTTGAGTGGGAGTCAAAGATTCTAAAAATTTGGAAATCTGGAACTAAAATCAGTAAGAGACAAATTTTAGTTAAGGAAAAGTAATGGGGGGGGGGTTAAAAATCATCCTCCAGACAGATATGGATAAAATGTCACATGAAGAAAAGACAAACATTAAATTCAATTTTAGTGTGAACCTAGTGCAATGTCCACCAAAAATGTGTTTATTAGTGACCCGATGAGGGAAAGCATTGGTACTACTCTGGTAGATTCCTATTAAGGCCTAGACATCTCACTCTAAAAATATCAAATGGGCACACATGGAAAGGACTAGGATGGCAAAGGCTCTAAAAATGACAGTAGAAAAAGTTGACTGGAGAACAGGATATCTGACTAAATACCCACAGAGCTAGCTGAGTGTGGTTCCACATGCCTGTAATCCCAGTACTTGGGAGACTGCAACAGGAGGATCACAGGTTAGAAGCCAGCTTCAGTAATTTAGCAAGACCTGCAGCAACTAAGTAGGACCTTATTTCAAAATAAAAAATAAAAAAGGTCTGGGGGTGTAGCTTAGATTCAACCCCCACCCCACACCAAAACAAACACAAAAAACATGAAAAGTTGCTTTACAACAGAGCAAGTGGACAATTCTTTATGACCACAGAAGAGAGAAGTTATACTAATGGGCAGATATAAAAAGACAAATTTTTATTTAAGAAGAAAAAAACTTCAGAAATTGGAAAAGGTCTCCTGGAGAAGCAGTAAATTCCCACTTGGTTACAATGAATGTTCAGGAAGATGTGCTATTTGTGTCCTGGATAATGGCAAAGGTTGCGTAGCAATTATGTACAGGGTAGACAAAAGATGAATGATTTCTAAGGTTCATTTGGTCTGAGCTTACATAGGCCAGGTAGAAAATTGCTTTAACTAAATAATAGAAGAACTAAAATCTTGTATGGCTAGTGATTATTGAAATGTATCATGTGAGACAGAGTTAAACAGGTCTTATCTTCAGTCATTTCAGAGTCCAGATAGCTACAACCTTCTCTCCAATGTAGGAGCCACAAGCAGGAAAAAAAAAAAAATCAGTATTGTGTGCACATTGTTTACTATTATAGAGGCTATTCCTGGGTACAGAGTAAACCACATTTGTTTTCTCTTAGTACTGCATGATGATGTTGACAAAGGTTAAATAAAAACAATATGAAAAAAAATTTCTGTAACAATGAACAGTTTTGATATTATTTTATTTGTTCTCAGCACATCTTAAAAAAAATCACACATGGGCATTTGCTTATAGAACATTACACTCTAGGAAAACCATTAAAAGGAGAATCCAAACATACACTGAAAGCACGGTCTATGGACTATGTGTTGAGCCCTTGTTGAAAACGTATGGCTCAGTTTGAATTCACAAAGCTATGCTGGAATCTCTAAGGAATTTCCCTTCCCACTACATATCCACTTTTAGACTCAAAATGTAAAGAGAATTGTTTGTATGCATTAGTTACAGCAGTATAATGGCTTACATACAGGTGCTTACCCACATGTAGTTCCCAAAAGATTACTACAGTACTGGCAGGGATATGTACTGCCTTGGAGGAAGACTCAGGATATGATTTTATTCAAGTCAAATTGTATCAGAACCAAAGTATTTCACAGGCTTAGCAAAAAAGGACAAAAATTAGTAAGACCTACACATATTGCTCATAGTCCAGGAACAGAAATATTCATTACTCCAAAGGCACCATCACACAAAAGGACTGACACACAATATAAACAATAGAAGTCCCCTCCCAGGCTCCATGACTCAGGACACTGTGTGAGCAAACATCCAAAAGCATGTTGAAAGTGTCTCAGGCATGGGGGGTGTGCCACATCCCCAAGCCACATCTTGGGGCTACGAGGTTGGGTCAGTAGGAATGAAAATGGAGGGATGAAAAGTAGGTAAAAATCCTGTTGATTGAGTGATGTGTGTGGGTCACCATACAATTAAATATGCTAGATGATCCTAACCAACATTGTGGAAAGGACTATCAGTGTTTCATCTCACAACTACTTAATTCCTGACATGTTTCTGAAGAGGAACAGCCTTGAACTGCTAAACAACCTCGGTCTTCAAAGACTTATCCTCTCCCACTCATTTTAAATGGCTATTTCATGGGGGGGGTGGGATCCCAACAAGGCACTGTGAGATTTGGGGATATTGTTTAAGTAATGCAATAGTAACTCTTTATAGAAACAATACCAGGATAAACATTGCATGTCCTTTTTGGATACTCATATAAGATTAAGAGTTAAAACATGTTTCATGTTCATGAAAAACACTGCTAACACGGTGCTTAAAAACATGTATATGTTACTTAAAAATATACATTAAACAGATCATTCTCTCTCTCTCTCAGAATGGGAATTCAGAGCATCTGAAAAATGTTCTTAGCAATACTTAATGTATTATTTTTCCCTTAAGAAAAAAAATATATAAAATAATTTCCTTTGGGAAGCAAAAAAGAAACCTTTTCATGTTCACAGAACTAAAGTCACTGAATTCTATGATGGCTCTTTGGCTTGAGTGTGGTTTTTAATCCATGGTCCTTACTCTTCTTTGTTAAGGAATTCATTGCTGTGGTTAGGAAAGCAAGAGAATGCTCATTCTCTGAGGATCTTCCAAGGTTAAAAAGGGAATGCTTCAGAGTCACAGAAGATTAAAACGCCTCCTAGGAATTTAACATTGATTTTAAAAATAGAGATCGATACAACCTAGCTAATGATACATTCACCTAGAAACCCAAAGGGATTTAGTCATAGATTGTACTTGATTATACTACATCAATAAAATGATAAAAATTAATTTCCTATTTTCTAATCAGAAATATGATGATAAACTAAAGTTGAAAGGAAAAACCCATGTGCAAGCAGAAGAAAAAACACCTTCACACTCCCTTTGAAGAAAAAAATTCTTAGACCCAAGTCCATTTTATTAATAATATGTTTCTATAATTTCTTGACATTATACAAGCAGTTTTTACAGTTACGTTTTCACACTGAAGACAAACACTATTTGGCTTAGGGAACAGAAAGCTGAGTAACTTACATCCTTCATTTCAGACGCTATATTTTGACAGTTCAAGTAAACCTTTCACACTTTCTGGATTTCAGCATCAATGTATAAGTTTATTTCCTTTTCAGGAAAGTTAAATTAGTGAGAATTAAATGAGAATATTGACATATGGCTCATCTGAAAATATAAAGCCTTGGGCAGAGCCAAGCTTCCATAAGTCATAAAGCCAAAGGTGAAGCACTAAATTTGTCAATCCTAAACTGGCACTTGTAATATGTTCTTTTTTCCTACCATGAGCTAAGCCCTAACAAAAATCAAAGCTGCTAGAGATTAAGTGGTAAACAAAGTGATTAAATCTCTCCTTAACTCTCTGATTCAGTAATTCTTAAAATGTAGATATGCTTTCCACAGCATTCCATTTGGCTGCCTCAAGTACCCCCACATGCAATTTGTGAATCAATCCAGTCAATAACTGTGTCCTAACATTGATATGGAATAGAAGCTCAACCAAACCCAGCCTCATTTGAAGACCTCAGGGAAAATTTTGGCTTATGACTTCTGAGCTTCTTTGATTGGCTAGGGTTAAGAAGTCATAGCTATGAAAGAATACGACCAGGGAAATCTCTGGGGTCAACATGCAGAAAGGCATTTTTAAAAATACAAGCTAGGAGTTAGTTACTAACGCAATAGTAACTATTGCAAGAAGGTTTTCTTGCAACCATCTGTATCTGGTATAATATACACAATGATGGTAGCTCATCCTTTATTGCGCTTTTGTTCTAAAATAAACATAGCTATGCAAACAAGATGGCTTCCAGCTTCATGAATAAATTTAGAGTAATAGTTTTGTAATATGCAAGCACTTTCAGGAAGAAAACTCCCAATTCCTCAAAGGAGCAAAGAATTTAATTCTCTTTTCCATGGTAAAATACTGGGCACAAGAAACATGTGGCTTCCACAATTCTTACTAAACTGAAAAAGCTCAAGTTACTTAGCATAAGACTAAATTCATTTATGCACGATAAATTGCACCAAACATTAAGGCAACGGTTTCTCAAAGGATCAATAAAGCCTGTTCATATTGAGTCTTTATGATTCAATGACATTTCTCACTAGCAGCCAAATTCCCATTCCCACTGAAACCCCAACCAAATGTGACATCACCAAACTTAGATATTACAAACATGACTATCTTAAGAGAAGTTAGCATTACCTAGTACAGAAAACCAAATAGGCAACACATTTTAAAATTTTTAAATAAACTTGTTTAAAATGAATCAAGAAGCCTCAACATAAACAATGTTCTCCTGGCTTTAACTTTCATGAAGCCATTTCCAGATACTTCAAAAATAAGAGGTATGGTCTCAATGCTTCTGTACATATTCATGAACTCAGTCCTCCAAGACACTAAGTCTATACTGAGGTACCTCCTAGAAGCAGGTGTGTGAAAGTTGGGGGAAGGCTTTCTGATTTACTAAATCAGAGTGAAACAGTACTGATGAAGGTTCCTGTGTTTCAAAATGATCCCTGTAGGAATGTTTCCAACCTCAAAATATAGTCACCATTATAAAATGAAGTTGGGGGAATCCTGCATACATGGAAAAAGAAAATCAAAGACATAAACCATGAATTTCCATTAGGTTCATGTAGAATAATGAACACAACAATTTCAGATGTTATATTTATAGATTCCTAATATCAAACACAGATTTCTGAGGTTGTTGAAATCTGAACTCCCTGGGAAAGACTGCTGTAACAATCACATGCAAAGGAATGGATCTGCTTAAGAATCTGTTTTATTTTTTAAAAAATTGCTCGGAAACATGTATACACTTCCAGTGAGATAACAGAACCTTACTAAATTTTACATTTTGATCATTAGAGAAATCACCTTCATGAATAGATGCATTTTATAAAGCTGAGAATATTATAATTCTAGAGGCAATTTCCTCATCAGTGTCCAACTATTTCAAATCATCATGGGCTTTAAGCAAAGACCTGCTGGAAATTTTGTAATTAAAAATAAATCACCAATGAAGAAAGGCAGCTTCTAAAAAATACAGTTTTAGTTTTTTATTGTTAAACTAGTACTTAATTTTGGTTTGCTTACAGATTTAAGTTTGTTAATTTGAAGCCAATTTTAATAGTTAAAAATTAGTTATCATTTTGAAGTCTTAAAAATATCATTTTGTCAATTTTAAATTTTCACTTTTCTGGTTAAGGCTACTTCAGGTATAAAAGGTATCAAACTGCCCAAAAATAGTTTAGAGCTGTTGCTACATAGACAGAGTGTGTCCTTTTAAAGGATCATCTGCATTTTGACTTATATTATCTGATTAAATATTAATTTTAAAAAACTATCAAAAGTTAGGTATTGTAGTAAGAAAAGAATCCATCTCAAAATGTGAATCATGAACCTTGACAGACAGTGATTTGAAGCAATCATTTCTCTTATATTAATAGCCAGCTTTGAATGTAAAAATGTTGGCTAAATGTGATTAATACGCTCATTATTTAAGAAACAGGCTATTTCAAACTTTTCATTATGGTATATGCATTAATACATATTTTAAAAATTTAGGTTAAGCCAGTAATTCAAAAAAGCACTAAACCATTATTAAGAACTGAATCGAAACTTTACTTTTTCATGAAAATTTATCATGCTGTTTGGGTTAATTAAAAAAAACAGATTTCTGTCATTAAAACCGTAGAGGCTTTTGTATTCAATAGCTGAGTGATGACTATTTTCTTTAGCTAAACAATTCATTCAAGTGGAGATATTATGGTCAGGGGTCTTCATTCTGCTCCTGTGGCAGCTTCTTCCGCAGCTCAGCAATAAGCATGGGATAGCAGAAATATTAGGACTTCAGGTTGGATGGAGAAAGGCATTCATTTCATGGCAAAATGGTCCTTCACATACAATCAGTGGTAAGTCAGCTTTTCGTACAAAACATATTATGAATGATCTAGGATATAACATTGGGTTATCTCAGTGATACAAATACAACTTATACCTCTGTAGAAACAGAAACATGGAGAACAAGAAAAGTGTCCCCTCACAGAATAATTTGTATATTGGAGATTTCAGTTTTACAACTGTTTAGTAATTTCAAAGAAAACTGTAGGCCAAACCCCTTACAGAACAGAAGGCATTCTAATAACAGGCTGCTTATATTCTTTTATGAATATTTTCCCTTAATGACCTACTCACAGTAGAATATGCGCTCAGAAAACAAACACATGTACCACTCCTCAGTGGAATCTTTCCCTAGATCTCTGCTTCCCAGAAATATTTTTATAGAAAAAGGCTAGATAAGCAATAGATGATACCAAAATCTGCCTTTGTTCCTCAAGAGGAAGCATCAATATAAAACAGCCGGCAGCATCTTCCTCTGAAATAACTGGTAGACTTGTGCTGCCTGAGACTGGAATCGACAACCAGTTGGCTGTAAACTGATATACCTACAATGAGAGAGATTTAAGAATACCATCTGTCAATTCCATAGATGTGGAAACAAAACAAATTACAGAATGAAAACAAACTTATTTTAAACCAAAAAACAAATGTAACCAAAATATAGTCCATGACATATATGATTACTAGTACAACCATAGTTGAAGACTTAAAAAAAAAAGGTGAAATTTTTCATAATGATACTAATGGATTTATAAAAGGTTTCTGTTTCCAAAGATGTTACTGGGATCCACATATTCCTTGACAGACTTCAGCATCCCAAAGCCGACATCAGAGATACTTTCCTTTAGCCATTGCTTCCGTAACTTGCCCACTGGAAAAACAAAATCAAAAATGCTTCAATATACACTATGATGCTAGGAACCAATCAATCTTGTGACCACGAGTGAACAAACACTCTGTGATAAATGCTTTTATTCAAAAATGAGAAATGTTTTGCTTTATTTGATTTATTGAGCCCACCAGACTATCAAGCTCATTAAGCCCAATGCATTCCCAGGGGAAGCCTGTGCTCCACAGTGTCTCCTTTCTTCTGTAAACTATGAAATGGAGATTGAAGGAAGCTTGGACTGAGATTACAGCCCATTTTACAAATAACAAAATGAGAAAAACATGCATTTCAAAAGAAATCACTCCCATCTTAACTACCAAAACATGCCAAAGCTTCAGAGAAAATGAACTGAAGAAAAAGATTATATTGAGATGAATTTTTAGGTATACTTGGTAAAAATTACAGTATATAGATCCTCAAAATATTTTAAGGAACACAAAAACTTTAAAAAAAAATCTGAACCTTTAATAGGTTTATGGGGGGAAATCTAGCTACAAAGCTTTCTATTTACATTTTCTTGTCAGTTACGTAAAATAAATTTACATGTTCTTAAATGATTATTTTCTTCCTATCATTTGTCCAGATTTGCAAAATTTTGTGGCTCTGAAAAAATCAGATACCTAATCCATCTTAAACTTAACCTTCTGCTTTTTATAAACTGTATGTACCCCTTTCTTTCTAAGTCTTACTAATTTAATTTGAGAATGAAGTAACAATGGTTAGCAGCATAAATTATATTTTGAAAGGTACTCAGTGAAAAACATAACCTTTCCAAAGTAGAACTTTTGTAAGAAAGGATACGCAAAATAATTCTTAACCGTCAACTTTGACATTGAAAAGCAAAGCAATTTGCTGACTTATCTGTGGCAAAATGGGCAAGTATTTTAATTTACAGTTAGAATTATTTGCAGTTAGTACTTCTTAGACATATACATTATTATAATAATTGAACTCAAATGGTCATTTTCCACAAATGTTCATTAATGATCCAAAGTCATCAACAGTGATTTAATTGACCAACAGAAATGGGAAACCTTTTTTCATTAATGTATTCAGCCTGTCACTCTCAAATGCACTCCCATTTATCAGGCTGCAGCACTACATCATAGCATCTGCCTTTTGGAAACCTTAAACACCACTTTAGCTCAAATCAAACTAGCTTTTGTGTCCAGTTCTCCAGGAAACAATCAAATTGTCATCAAAATAATAAATAGCATGATTTCTGCTTGGCTTTTAGAAAGAAGAAAGTATTGCTGGTGTGAAGACAAGGGGAATGAGGTTCAGGCAAAAAAATCAAATTCAAAATAAAATATTTTTTGTTCAAAAAAGCTCTAAAATCTGAAGCTAAACAGTACAATTCTTATTTACACACTCTCTGCCATCAAAAAGATCTTTCTAAAGGTCAATCTATGACTATACTTGAGTCCCAGCTTTCTCATCTGCAAACAGACTAGTTAGAATCTATATAGGCTCTTCAATTCTTGTGTTCTGTGATCTTAAGCACTAAAAATAGTTATTTCCAGATTTGCTCTCTAAGATTAAAAGAAAAAAACCCAAAAATTACTCTGAGTGACAGAAGTGGCAGTACTATATACTTTATGCTACTTTCTCTAAGCTACCTACACTGAAGCAGCTCTGGAGAGAGGGGTGAGAGCAGTCAATGCCAGTCTCCACTGTTATCTGTAATATAGTTTCACTGAATGTGTCCTGTGGTTATAGATGTAATTGTCCTGAAAAGACTGCAAACAACTGCTCCAACAAGATGGAGCACATTAGAAGCTCAGCAGGATGCCCAACAGCTAGCTTGTCTGCCTGGCTTTACACCTCTAGTAATAATGCAATTCCACAAGGAACTGAACCATCGTCTAAGAAGCCACCCAACAGCCATTGCATATTTAATGAAGTTGCTCACCAAGCGCTGGAAAACAGAAGGTGCTTGGAGTGCATCATTAGTTCTGTCAGAAGGATAATTTACACATCTATCTTGTCAAATTTTCTATGGTTTATACTTTTACAATAATCAATCTAACATACATTTGATTAGTGAACTAGAAAGTAAAAAAAAAAAAAAAAAGTACAGCTGAAATAGCTGTGGCTCCTCATACACATAACTGATGAGAGTTAACCCCTTGATGGAATAAGTCTGTGAACTTCTTCTGCTACTGATAATAGAAAATGAAAAGTGGTTGAAAGTCATGGCTTATGCAGGGACTAAAAATCTTTGGTTTTGCTAAACAAATAAAGTCCAGTACATTGTATAAAAAGTGCACAAAAAGAAAACACAATTTAAGTAAAAACATTCAATGTACCTTAATAACAAAGTGATTATTGAAAATAGTCTTAAGATTCTGGAGTACTTTCTGTGGCTACCTCAGATGCATTAATGAATTATAACTATAACAAAACACCACAGGCCTAATCCCAGAGAAGGAAGACATTCCAAGTAGAATATTTGTTCCAGAGCTAGGCAACAATGCCCTCTATACAATCCTTAACTTGCACTACAAGGCATTCAAAAAGCAGCTGATTATAGTGAGTTGTATATATGTAACACCCATGTGTAGATGCTTACACAGCACTTGCTGAAGCATCTGTACAACTCATTTGTGAAAGAGGAGAAATAATTTTCTTTTATGTAGCATGCCATATTATAGGAGAGGAGGATGAATAAAAATAGCAAAAATAGCCAATAAGAGGTAGCCTAAGATTATACCTGGTATGCGATAGCCAATGAAAAGGCATAATGTAGATTCAGACCATATGAAACTTATTCTTCTTTCTAGCCATGGATCATCTGATGTGCAGTATTCATAGTTACAGAATTGACTTCTGATTCTCTAGAAGCCTGAAAGTTAACACTAAACCACAAAATGCCAAATCCACCATTTTCAAGAACAAGATAGGGACCCTAGAATTCCATAATTCACTGTTAGTACTTAAGTCAAATATTTAAGTTTTAGATGTGCCTTATAAGATATTTTTAAAAAGGATGGGGCCAAATATTAAACATTATAGAAAACTAATGGTGGGGACGGGGGTGTCTTTTTCTGCTTAAATTAACAACAGTTTACCTTTTTACAGACTTATTCCTAATAATGTAATACAGACTGGACAAACAGGTTTCTTGTGTGCGTTCTTCTGCAACATATAGCACATTTTAAAATTTTTACTTTGGAACAGAAAAAAAAAGGAAGTTTTCAGAGAGTCTTTAGAAACACAGATTCAATATCCCCCTTTGGATACTAACAGATCCAAGGAACAATGTAGTTTGCAGTATGATCTACAACATAAAAGAATGATCAGACATGTATATGAGAGGTAGGGGTAAACTGATGTTTTATGTGGAAAATGTGGACATGGTGGCCAGCTTAGCAACCAAACATTATCTGGAACTACTCTTTGAGGTTAAAGGGACTGAAGACTTAGCAGAAACTACCAAATGAATCCATATATTAAAAGGATAAATCAGTCGGGCGTGGTAGCACACACTTGTAACCCCACTACTTGGGAGGCTGAGTCAGGAGGATTGCAGGCTCAAGACCAGCCTCAGAAACTTTAGCGAGACCCTGTTTCAACAAACAAACAAACAGGGCTGGGGTGTAGCCTGGAGGTAGAATGCCCTTGGGTTCAATTCCCAGTACCAAGAGATAATAAAATAAAAAGGATAAATCTGGGGGCATCTGTTGGTCACAGAGGTCTTTTTTAGCTAGATATATTTTAGCTTTTTTAAACTGTAAGTTTGTTTATAATGTTAAGAAGCTTTTGTAGACTTACAAATTATGAAATAGGCCACACATTTAGAAGCTTATAAAACGCAAAAGTAGAATTCAGCAAAGCCACATGCAACTAACCATTACTATAACAACTATGCTTTGAGAGCTGGGATGAAGAACAGTGGCAGAATACTTGACTAACATGGAAAATTCCCTGGATTTGATCCCTACCACTGCAAAACAAACAAGCAAACAACCAAGCACACCCTATATTTTGAAAGTTCAGTTTCAGCACCCTGGGTACCTATTTAGTACTAATCTACAGGTCTTATTTTAAAAAGAAAATCTAGACTTAGTTGCTTATAGGAGTGATCTGAGCACTAGCTTTATTTCTAGATTTAATTAATCTCATCAAATGACTGATCGATTATGTAAGGAACCAGTTCTGTGGAGAAAGCCAACCTCTCACCGGGTGAGGTTCTGGCACATTGAAATATGTTAAGTATTACTTGGGCAATTTCTACTCTTTAAGT
This sequence comes from Graphiurus murinus, assembly GCA_004027655.1. Classification (NCBI taxonomy): domain Eukaryota; kingdom Metazoa; phylum Chordata; class Mammalia; order Rodentia; family Gliridae; genus Graphiurus; species Graphiurus murinus. Next base: position 45,111 of record PVLC010007565.1, on the reverse strand, counting down.
TATATAGTGGGTCTGACTGAGGACATTTCTTCAGATGAAGGCTTCCACATGAAAAGAGGATTAAGCTGTCCATTTGCTTGTGCTTATTACAAAGCACATTTATGTTTGGTTGGTTGGTTTTGGTGGAAATGTATGCTGAATGGCTGCTGACATACTTCTAACTGAGAGATGCTAACATCCATTGCTTGAGAGTATGAAGTGGAACTCTGATTATTCAAGGTCCATGGAAGGTAAACTTAATGTTCACTGGGTACTAAAGGTTATATTTTATTTAAGTTATCGTTTTATTTTCTACTAATAAAATTTCTGATATCATGAAGACTTTCTAGTAATAAAATTTCTGATATCATGAAGACAAGTTCATCAATACTACAAACTTTACTAAAGCAATTTAAACCCAATATCATTATAAGATTTTCCTCTTACAGGGTCATTTTTTTTTTTTCCCAGTACTGGGGATTGAACCCAGAGGCAGCTTACCTCTGAGCTACACACCCACCCCTATTTTATTCTTTATTTTGAAACAGGGTCTCATTAAGTTGTGGAAGGTCTCACTAAATAGATGAGGCTGACCATGAACCTGCAATCCTGTCTCAGTCTCCCAAGTACAGGGATTATAAGCATGTACCACCATTCCTGGCTTGGGGTCAATATTTAAAATGGCAGTTTTCTTAACACATAGTTTATATAACAGCTCAAAGTGCATAGAGACCCTTCAGTAGATCTTCAGAGATTATGAAATTGAAAATATGGTTGAAGTATTAGACTGTGATAATAGATTACAAGAGCTGGATTCAATCTGTCTTCAGAACCACAATCAAGTGCTAACTGTACTATATGTCTACAGATAATGGCTTAATACACTTAAAAATTAAACCTGAGTAGCAACCAATACCCATATAACAGAGACTAAAGCAAGTGAACAGTTCTAATAACACAAGATAGATAAGAGCAGAAAAGGATAGAAAGTATCGTATGCTCTTTGAAGACTCAGGTTATGTTTTATTTTTCATATAGTTCTGTTGCATAACATAATAAGTACATGCTATACAGAAAGAATTCAACTGATGTAAGTTAAAATAAAAAGTATTAAACTACAATTATTTCTAAGCCATTTAGAAATAGTGTAGAGACTCAAATATCTAGGGAAAGCAATCTGAATTTTCCTTTGGTTGTACTAAATTGCATATCTTATATACTGACATTATTTCTTGGATATATTCAGTTTTTCTGTAGTAGCTAACACAAGAGAAGGCATGCCTGGAACCCCAAGTTCTTGTTTCCTTACACATCTCTGGGGATCTTAAGACTTTAATAATGTGCAGAGGTTTTTGGTTGTCATAACTGGGATTATGTTACTGGTCTCTACTAGGTAGAAGCCACAGATGCTGCTAAACATTCTAAAATGCACAGGACAAGCTGGGTGTAGCAGCATGTGACTGGATGAGACAGGAAGGGGGTTTGAGACCTTGCACAGTAATTTATTGAGACCCTGTTTCAAAATACAAATGGCTAGGGGTATAGCTCAGTGGCAGAACATCCCTGGATTCAATCTCCAGCACTATCAAAAAATGAATGAATGAATGAGTAAAATAAATGCACAAGATAGTCTCTACAACAAGGAATTATATGGCCAAAATTATAAACAGTGCCATGCCTGAGAAATTCTGGCATCTACATGCTTCCCAGTGCTTACTTCCTAGGAGCCCAAGCAATATCTATAAAGGCATACTGCTACTGCTACAACTAACTGGATTAGCAAGAAGTGAATTACTGCCATTCGTAAGGTGATCTTGCTCTGAACTTGAGGTCACTTATCAGAGAAATTTTGGAAAAAGGGTAGTTACACTGAGAATATCAACCATTAATGACAAGTGCTGCCTGAGTCTAATGTCTGCAAAAAAGTTCAAGTCATATTTTGGAGGTCATTTCTCTAACCAATAAGTGAAAATATACATGAAATAAAGCTTCATAGCACATTCCAATTCAACATTCTGTGATGAAGAAAATATTCCACATCTGCTCTTTTTAACAGAGGCCACTAGTTACATGTGAATATACAGCACTTGAAATGCGCCTCCTGTAACTAAAGAGGTGAATTTTAAATGTTATTAAACTTTAATTACAGTAATCTTTAGATTTAAATGGTTACATGTACCCTAGTGGCTTCTGTATTGGCCAGCATAGCTGCAGAACTACTAGAAATAAACTTTACCTAAAGTCACCTTTAACAGGTGTTATAAATGAAGTTATCTATTAGGATTAACTGTTTGCTAGTCCCCAAAAACTAGCTATAAAAAGCTAAGTGTTCTGTAACAATATAATAAGGTAGAACCGGTATTCTTGACTAATATCTTACTTCTAAGGGTCCTAGACATGCAACTGCTGGGAAGAAAACATGCTTTTTAGAGGTCCAAAGAGAAGTATCCAAGCCACCTATCTTCTTCTAAAGATACTCTGTAGCTGGAAGCTACAACAAATACAGCCCATGGTGGAGACAGTCAACACAATGTTGTCCCTGGCCCTTGTCTTGAACAGAGCATGTGTAGTTACATATACAGGAAAGGCAGGGATCAGTACATTCTTTTTTTTTTTTTTTTTTTGCTGTATGTACTGGGGGTTGAACTCAGGGGCATTCTACCTCCGAGTTACACCCCCAGCCCTATTTTTTAATTTATTTTGAAACAGGGTCTCACTAAGTTGCGGAATGCCTCACTAGGTAGCTGAGGCTGGCCGTGAACCCAGATCCTCCGGTCTCAGCCCCCCAAATGCTGGGACTACAAGCATGCGCCACCACACCCGGCTCTTGCTATAGATTTTCTCTGTCAGCTCTCAAATCTGCTATGGTATTGCCAAAGTGACATAATGTTCTATTAAGTTATGAATAAAGTTGGTTTTTATGTTCTATTCTTAGAATCTATTTATAATATTGCTTCAGTGGAAAAGTATTATAATTAACTTAAAACTTCTGTGAGAAAAGGTCACTTACAAAAAAAAAAAAAAAAAATGAGAAGCCGGGCCTGGTGTAAACCTAGTACCTAGGAGGCTGAGACAGGAGGATCACAGGTTCAAGGCCAGCATCAGCAATTTGGCAAGACCCTGTTTCAAAACAAGGCTGGGGGTATAGCTCAGGAGTAGAATGCCACTGGGTTCAATCGCTAGGATCCCCTCTTCTCATCACCACCACCACTACCACACACAAAAGAAGAAACTGAGAAAATTAACTTAAAGGGAAAGGTGAATTTTCTGCTATCTTATGGTAATCTGGTAAAGACTCAATGTTAGAAAGGCTATACTCATCTAAAGACTATCAGAAAAACACAGTATTAACAACGATATCAGTCAAGAGGCAGAACATTTCCATCATCAAAAGGACTGCTGTGTTGCCTGTTTATAGTCCTCCTCCCTAGCCCTATCTTCTGGAAACTGCCAACCTGTTCTCTACTTCAGTAATTCTGTCATTTCAAAAAGCTATAGAATCATACTGCATGTAATATTTTGGGATTGGCTTTTATACCCTCAGCATAATTCCTAGGTGAGTCAGTCAAGTTGTTATACATATTAGTAGTTCATTCCTTTTTTATTGCTGAGTTCATGGTATGAATGCACTAGTTTGTTTAGCCATTTACCAGTTGAAGGACATCTGGACTTTTCCCAGTAGGGGACAGCTGACATTGAATACAGCTGACATTGAATATTTTTTCATGTCATCTGTACAACTTCCTTGGTGAAATGCCTGGCCTTTGCTCATTTTCCAATTGAATTGTTTGCTTTTTGCTATTAAGTTTTGAGAGTACTTATTTACGCCTTTTGTTGGATATGTGGTTTGCAACTATTTTTGTCTACTCTGTAACCTAGTTCTTCATCCTCTTAATGGAGATTTTTTCAGAATAGAAGTTCTTAATTTTGATGAAATCCAGTTTACCCATTTTTCCTTTTTGGATTATACTTTTACTCTAGTCTAAAAATTCTTTGTCTAGCTCTAAATTCTAAGGATTTTCTACTATTTTTTCCTTAAAAGTTTTAGCTTCCTATAGTTTAATGTTTTATATTTAAGTTCATTACCCATTTTGAATTAATTTTTGCATAGATGTAAGATTTAAGTCAAGATTTTTTTCTCTTTCTCTCCCTACAGGTGTACAACTGCTCCAGCATCATTTCTTGGAAAGGCTATGCTTCTTCCATCAAATTGTTTTTGTATTTTTGTCAAAATCAGCTAGATATGTTTGTATGGTTCTGTTTCTGGATTTTCAATTCCATTCCACTGATCTATGTGTCTTTCCTCCAATGCCAAACAGTTGATTACTGTAGCTATAATACCTGAAATCAGGTAGACTGATTGCTCTTATTTTATCCCTACCACATAAATTTTAGAACAACCTTTCTATATCTACAAAAACTTCTTGCTAAAATTTTGGAAGGATACGTGTTAAATGGGTAGATCAATCTGGAGAGAACTAACATGCTCACTATGTTGAGTTCTCTACCAACCCATGAACACTGCGTGTGTCTCTTCATTTATTTAGGCCTTATTTAGTTTCTTTCATCAATAATTTATAATTTTTAGAATATAGATTATATATATATGAGTTAGATTTATGCCAAAGTATTACATGTTTTACTAGACTTATACCTATTTCTTTTTCTTTTTTTTAAATTTTTGTGTGAGATCTTGTATTCTGCAATCTTGCTGACTCTGTTTTGTATATTCCTTGGGATTTTACACAATGACAATTATGTAATATACAAATAGGGACAGTTTTATTTCTTCCTTTCCAATCTATATACCTTTTATTTCACAGTACAGGTTTTAAACAAATGATCTTTTGCTCAGGTTCTTCTGAGTAGTCTTCTTTTACTTTAAAAGTTTATGATACTATTAGATTCTATTAAGACCACAAAAAGAGCTAAGAGCAGCTGCCCTGTGATTACAGTAGGAAGTAATTCTAGTTAAATAAAGACAACAATATTTAAAATAGGACTGGTTATACTTAATCAAGCCTTTTTACTTTTTGACAAGGAGTGAGTTATAATTTTAGCAAATGAACAACTTAAAACTTGTCTTAAACTGAAATTAAATACTTGGCTGACATAAACTCTGCTGTTTAAACTGTCCAGCTCGTCAGTTAAAAAAACAAGCATTATGAAGATTAAGTTAAGCAGGCTTTATATTTCCTATTCCCTCCAGTTCCAGACTACATCTGTTTTCTTTGATACACAAAACCAGAGTTAAAATAGCTCCATTTATCACAGCATGATTGTAGGCAGACAAACCAGCCTGTCTGTTTCCAGATAGTGAAAGCAACTGTTATTAATCACAATTACAGGCAAAACCCTCTAAGAAAAATTGCATCAATATTCTCCCAACCCCCAGCTCTTCTACTCTAGAACTCAAAAATGGTACTGAGAGTATAATGACACCACCTGAAGGTCAGTAAATAAAGATGATATTCTGAGGCTAACTTGAGCATTCAATTCAGAGTACAAATCAAGGGAAATTTTTTACATGCATAAAAATAGGTGATGTGTCAAAGCTCTAGTATTGATTAAGTTTGTTGGGGCAATTAAACTTTACACCACTTAAAATTTAAATTGAAAAGGTTTCTTCTTTATGAAAAATATATGCTGAATAGCAAATGACATTTGAATCTTATAAATCAATTACTAATTTTAAACAGAGGAGCTATTATGAAAATATACATTTTTTTCTACAGTAAATTTCATAGCCAATATTGTGAAAGAAATGTATTTCTTTTCCATACTGATTTTAAGAGACCTTTCTATAGAGTGAGGCCAACTGCAGGTTATGGATGAAAAGTAAGTCCATTGTTGAATCATATCCCTTGAATGCATGAGTCTTTTCCTTTCTTCAATGGTCAGAACAAGTGATTAAGAATACGACCAGAGCTCTACCTGGTACTGCAACTGCTATTATTAAAAAACACACTACAAATTTCTAAGCACCTACTAGATGCAAGGCATCTTAGATATTTGACATATATTACCACATTTAAGTCTTACTATAAATCTATGAGGTAGATACTATTATTCTTGTTTTGTAGGTGAGGACAGCTGCAGCTCAGAGAAATTATTTCCCTAAGGTCACAAAGTGAAGTGCAGAATTAAAAGTCCAATATAGATTCGATTCCAAATCCTATATTATTTCTTAATTATCAGCCTCTCAAACTTGTACGTATGTCAAAGTTTGAATGGAACCTTACGTACATATGGCATTTATGGAAGAGTACTAAAATGGCTGGTATGAAGCTGCAGAGAAATGCACACTATTTTACTGTACTTCTCTACTGAATAACTGACTCTGCTAAGACACTTTCCCCAAAATAGTATGAAATAAACTGAGCCTCCCTATGATTAAATACTGGGCATTGAATCCAGAGGCATTCTACCTTTGAGCTTTATCCCCAATGCTTTTTTTTTCATGTTTTCTTTGAAACAGGGTCTAAGTTGCTAAGGCTGGCCCTGAACCTGCAATCCTCTTGTCTCAGCTTGGCTTCAGCCACGCCTGGCTATCAAATGTTTGAAGTTAAATTAGCAAAGAGACTATTGCCATTCAAATATGAAAGATTCAGAACTGCCTGAAAACTTGCGAAACCGCTCCAAATTCTGTGAGCACTTGGGCACCCACTTACCACTCACTTAACATGTTCATGAGCATCCAATAGATAGCACTATGGAGAACAGCGAGTCACTGTTCCAGGGATTGGAGGATACAACGACAAACAAGATCAAGTTAGTAACCTCACTACACTGAATTCAAATGGGGAGCACAGAAACTACCCAAAGGACAGGGAAGACACCTCTAAGGTGAGATTTCCTCTTGGAGACCTAAAAGATGGAGGAAAGTGAGTCATGCACACATCTAGGGGACAAGAACAAAAGAAAACCCTTAGAAAATGAGGTAAGAAATGCCACAGGCCTTGAAGGAGGAAAAGATTTATTGGTATGTCTAAGGAATAAAAAGAAGGCCAATGCTGCTGGAGGAAAAAAATAACCAGAAACAAGAACAGAGATGGACAGATACATCATTTACATCCTTGAAGGTCCTGCTAAAGAATTTGGGTTTTATTTTGACTGTGAAGAGAAACCACAGTTTTCTTAAAGGATTACTCTCAACAGCAAGAGAAATGGGAGTAGGGCAGCAGAGTGGAAGCAGAAAAATCAGTTAGGATGCTACTGCAGTAGTCCCAGCAGAAGACAACAGATTTGAACTAAGGAAGTATCTGGAGTCATCAGCATACAAATGGTCTTTTTAGTACTGAGACTGAGATAGAGAACTCCTGAGAAAATTAGTGAACACAGGGGAATGAAGGGCTAAGGGCTGAGCTCTACAGCATTCTAACATTCAACTGTTTAGAAAAGGGACAGCATCTTCATTGTATCAGCACATCTGAAGTGCATTTTGTATTCAGGCTTATTTGGCTCTTTTTCTAAGTTTTAGAGAAAACCAAGTAGTTTGGAATTTGTTTCCATGTAGTCATATTTTTTACCACATAGAAACATAACTATGAGAAGTAGAATAGACATAAGAGATTTATATTTAAATGTAGTAGAGCTTCTCAATAAGTTAACATGTAATCTAACCTTGCTACATTCAACTTCAAGCCAATAATTTCTAAAAATAAATTATTTTTTTAATTTGTCCTTGACAAATAAAGGACTCTAAACCTAGAACCTGAAAATGTACACAAAATTATGAATAGTTTGATTGTAATATGACCTGACCTATATTTGTTTTACTACCTGATACTGCTGACATGTTAGATTCTTAGAGTCAGAAAGTATAAAACAACCAGAAAGTAAAACTGACTTATAGGCAAATACTGAGAAAACGATAACAGTATCTAGGATGAGGAAACTAAAATTTTTATTCATTTCTATTCATCAGTTTTATCTAAAGTAGAATAGGTAATTAACTTAGATGATGTCAAAATTTAAAAAAAGATTTTGTATTTTTAAAGAAAAACAGTAATGTCTAATAGTGTTTCTTCTCATATGTTTTCCTAAAATTAATTATGTATCTCTTTTCAGAGGCTGTCAATATCTTTTTTTTTTTTCTTTGTGGAACTGGGGATTGAACCCAGGGGTATTCTACCTCTGAGCAACACCCCAGCCCTATTTTATTTTTATTTTGAAACAGAGTTGTGCTGTCTGATGAGAGCCTCACTACTTGCTGAGGCTGTCCTCGAACTTGTGATCCTCCTGTCTCAGCCTCCCACATACTGAGATTACACATGTGCACCACCATGCTCAGCAATCTCACTCTTTAAAGATTTTTAATGATTTCATATATCTTTAGTCTTTTAAGTAAGAGAACAATGATACTAAGGCAAGAGGGCCTAAGATCAAATAAGAATTCTAGTACTAACATGTACTGCTGATTTGGAGACCTGTTACTACACACTCAGAGCTTTTCATTTGAAAGACAGGAATAAGGTTGACCCCATAGCATTTTGAGCAGGAATAAGGAGATTAAGTTATACAGAGTCCCAACAAACATTGCAGTACAAGTGTTAATTCTTTTCTTTTATTCCATCCTTTTTTCTTTTCACAATTTCGGCACCTATAGCATTTACATGTTTATTAAAGTCATCTTCTGAGTGCTTTTCAAAGAAAAGGGCAAACTTTTATCTTAAAGTGGTGACATCACAATCCCCAGTTTTGATCATGCTGTAATATTTTACTCTACTGGCCTATATACTTTATGCTATTATTTTAAATTTGTGCATATTTTAGCTTTTCTGTAGTGACAGCTTTATGACACATTACTTCAAATATATATACATATATTTACATATATACATACATATATATGTATATATATACATACATATATATATACATACATATATATATATATATGTGTAGGTTCTACTAGAGCCAAGCAAGAAGCTGTCAGTGTCTGGGGTATACTTGAATAAATTACACCAGAATTTCTGCCATATTACACTTCCAGTACCTCACATACAGCTACTACTGGAGACAGTGAATATCCTCATAGATTCTAAAGAGGTAGAGAGCTATTGAGCAAGAAGCTGGCTTGGCTTTCCTCCAAAATGCTTCAAGTGATTGGTCATTTCCAAATTCTGTAAAGCTTGAGTAAACTGAGCTTTACAGTGTTAAAGAAAGAGCTCACCTAATACCCAATCATCTAAATGACAATCATCTCTGTCCTTTTACACACATGAGTCAGCCATCCTCACCTCTTGCAGCGTTCTCTCTTACATTTACTATCATGGAACCTACATTTCCCAGCTTTAAAAGGAGAAGGTGCATTGCTGGCTGCTGACATGTACCAAAAAGCAAAATTCTTGGATACTGAAAGGACATTTTAATTTTTCTCCAAACAGGTAATTATGTCTAAATTATTTTGCCTCTTCCCTCCAAGCAGTCAGTTTAGAATGAAGAACACACGAATACTTCATTATAGTCTCTATTTTAATATAGTGTCATCCTGAAATAGAATTAAAAAGATTTTAAATAATTTATAATGGTCTCATGATGATTTTAAAGGAGATAAGATTTTTTATAAAATACCTCTTTTTTTAATTTCTGAAATTAAGTTTAGACTTTTAGCATAATCAGAAACTTTTAATTCTACTTGGAAGAGTTCTAACATCCAATTCCTCCTTTCTTTACTCCTGTCATTCTAACATTCATTAGAACTTTCATTAAAGGAAAGAATAATGAGAAGAAAAAGGAGGGAAACAGAAAATTCATTCACTTTAATGCTTATCAGACAACTGGCTTACAAATTTATTTGTGGGAGTTAAGAAATCCTAAAAATAAGATGACAGCAAAAGATTAAAGTGATACATTGGAGCTGGGTGTGGTGGCGCACGCTTGTAATCCCAGCATTCGGGAGGCTGAGACCGGAGGATCCGGGTTCGCAGCCAGCCTCAGCTACCTAGTGAGGCACTCCGCAACTTAATGAGACCCGGTTTCAAAATAAAGAATAAAAAATAGGGCTGGGGGTATAGCTTGGAGGTAGAATGCCCCTGAGTTCAATCCCCAGTACCGCAAAAAAAAAAAAAAAAAAAAAAAAATTTAAAAATAAAATAAAGTGATACATTGGGGTTGGGAATTGGTTTTCTATTTCACTGATCAACATTAGCAATCTTCTCCAGGCCTGGGTGTCAAGAATGCTGTATCAAAAGTCCTCTATAGTTCAATCCCTTTTCCACCAAAATTCATTCATTCTGCACGCCTATATGGAAACTGACTAGGCCAAGCAATTCTAGGTGCTGGCATATAGCAATACAGAGAATAAAAATCCCTGTCCTCGTTGGCTATAGCATTCCAGTTGAAAGAGAAAAATAACTATTTGGGGGGGGGGGGGTACTAGAGGCTGAGCCCAGAGGCATTCTACCTCTGAGCTACACTCCTGGACCCCCTCCCCTTTTTTGAAACAGAGCCTCACGAAGTTGCTGAGGGACCTTGTTAAGTTGCTGAGGCTGGCCTTGAATCTGTTATCCTACTGTCTCAGCTTCTCAAGTACTGGGATTATGGGCCTGGCTTGAGAAAGATAATTTTTAAAAGTACAAACATTTAGCATACTAAATAGTAACTACTATGAATAAAAATAAAATAGGAAAAGAGAGATATGAGCCCATGGCAGGAACAGGAGCTCTATTTTTAAAGTGGGTGCTCATTTGTCTTCATGCTCTCCCTAAAAATTATTTAAAAACTTGTAAATTGACACATTTTTATTTTTCTAAGCATTAAATTATATGGAGGGACATATATAAACAAATTTCTATTAGAGAGAGATGGCACATAATCTCAAAAATTATAATTTTAACAACAGATTAGCAGTTGTTTAACTTTTAGAGACTGCCTCATACTTTTCTCCTAAGCTTATAAAGGTAGGTATATATATATTATAATTATTTTTACTGGTGATGTGATAAATTCTCTAACAAAACTTGGTACTTACCAAAATGACTACCAATAACAAAACAGCATTAAAATCTTGAAAAAAACTTTTTTTTTTTCATATCCTGTCTTGATTAATTTGCTGAGTTTTGGGTAAACAGAACGAATAGTTCTTCAATATAAGTACAACTGAGACCCAACATATTTCAATAATGCCTGAAAACCACTTAACAAAAAGTTTTTGTTTTTTTTCCCCCCTCTTCTTCATTTAAAAACTTTGGCTGTAATGTTCAAATATCTCCCAGACAAGCTGGGCTATCCTCTGGTAACATGAGGCCCCTGAGAACTCAGATGCTGGCTAGGTTCCACTCTTAGACAGGCTTTTCAAACCAAGCTTCTGTTGGTTACAACCACAATCTAATTACCCACTTTAGTCACAGCTATTCTAAGACTTAGAAGTGTTTAAGAAATCTTAAGTGTTCTTAAATTACTCACATCATTGATTCTCTCCACATTTTATTGAACCACATATTTTTTAAAGCAGAAACACTAGAAATTCTACTCCCCAAAAAGAATACCTCCATGGTGATGTGACAGGCTCCCTCCATTTGCAAGGATTTCTTCTCTAGCAGCTGCCTGTATTTGGAAACACAAATCACCGCACTTAGATTTCACTTTGGGAGTTAAAGAGTAAGACCCAACTCCCAAAGGAGATACATACTTCTTGAGTTAAACAATAAACTGGAAGCCTAATTTTCCTCCCTCTTAGTTTAACTAGTGTTTAAAAAGCAATTAAAATATATAGCCTAGCTTTAAAAGTTTTCTTCTAATGAACAGTCACAATATCTACAAAGACTACTTTGAGATTCTAGAGGAAAAATAAGTAAAATAACCAATTCAGCAGTATTAAATTATGGATGATAATAATAATAAGTAAAAAGATGTGAATGTAGGGTCAGGTTCTACTTTCAGTAAATAGATCATATAACATGCATTAGTGACTAACAACATTAACTACTTCCTGTACATCCAGAAAAATATCAAGCAATTTGCCTGCAGTATCTCATTTATGTTCACCATAGCCTTAGGCAATAATTAAAATTACTCTCATTTTATAATGAAAATGTAGTATATATAAACAATGGAATTTTACTCAGCAAGAAAAAAACCACAAAATTATGTCATTTGTAGGAAAATGGATGGAACTAGAGAATATTATACTAAGTGAGATCAGTCAGTTGCAATTAGCCAAGGGTCGAATATTTTCTCTCATATGTGGAAGCTAGAGAGAAAACAGGGAACAAAAGGGACTTTAGGGAAGTGGAGGAGGGAGGTAGAGAGGGGAAAGGGAAGAACTGATGAAAGTTAAAATTATGCTGTGCCCATGTATGCAGGTGTCATTACCAATCTAGCTGTTAAGTACTGGCAGGATGGATTGTGGGGTGGGGTGGGGCCTGAAGGAAATCATACCAAGACATGTGTAAAGGTATGTATGAATTTGAACCTCACTAAGATGTACAATTAGAATGTAACAATAAAAATATATTTTAAAAATCATTCCCACTTCACAGATAAGGAAAATGAGACTTGGACATGTTAAATTGCTTGCCTAATATCATATAATGGGCATCAGAGTAAAAATTATCTACAAAATTATCAGGGATCAACCATAAAAATCTTTATGAAGGATTGTCTTAGGCTGATGACATGAGACAAACTATTGTCTGTTCTATGGATATGTAAGTGTGGGAGGGGAAAAAAAAGAATATTTTTTTGCATTTCTCAGAATTTCTCAGGTTCACATAAACCATCAAAAAGGTAGAAAAGGGCCCAGGTGGGACAGATGGACCACATCTCAATGCAAAGTAATCTATAAGAAACCTTATGACTTAAGATTTAGGATTTTTCAAGAGAATCATAAATATACTAGCCCCTGCTCTAAGAACTTACCAGTTTTTAAAAGTTATTTCAAATCATGCAATAACTCCTTAAAATCAGTAGCAGTTAGCAAGTGACAATTCGGACTGGGAAAGAGGAAACAGTTTCATCCTGTGGTACTGCAGGGAATGGGCCTTTGAAAACCAGAGCACTACCAAAGCACTGAACGGCTAAGAAATATATCTCAAACTTTTCAGGATGACAGATATATTTGCTATTTTGATTAGTGCATATATATATGTCAAAACTGTGCATATATATGTCAAAACTCATCAGGTTTTACAATTTAAAAATGTGCAGCTTTCTGTTATTTCAAAAATTATACTTCAAAAAAGTGAAGAAGACAAAGAGGAGAAGGAAAAGAAAGAGGAGGAGGAGGAGGAAACAGCCAACCTTGGGGCTAAAAGTGTGCCATGCTACTGAAATTACCATATGGAAGGCACATGGAGTTAAAACTTTAGAACACTTGAGTTTCCAAGAAACCTCTTTCCTATAGGGGCCTCACATCTCATCTGTTTCTTCAACTCCACACATACTTACAATGAGAAATACTGACCACCAACAGAAGGCTTCATAAAAGTTAGCAGTTTATGGTTACTTAATGAATGCAAGAGAAACTGCTAGCAAATGAATGCCAATGGCGTACATGTAGCTTTAGCATATAAAGAATTTACAGACCTAGAATGATGATGTTACCACAGCACAGACCAAGGCTGCCAGAGTGATATCAAGGATTCCTACTATTATTTAATTTAACTAGCTATTATGTACTGTAAGTAATAATCAAAGAATCACAGGCTACAGAATATTAATTGTAGATTCACAATTCAGTATATAAACCAGTACAACAAATATGCTTTTTACTTCTATAGGCTAGCAGCCAGGCAAACTGTGTGTAATTAAATAGAGTTGAACTAAAATTCATAAACTAATGCTAGAATTTATTTAAATTAATAAAAGAACATGAAAGCTATATGTTTGCATGCAAAATTACCTCAGTTTGTTCAAACACGGTCAGTGGATCACTAATTCCCCGGTAGTTAAAGGCAAAGTAAAAGTAGATACATGCACCCGCATCGTAAGTCTGCGTCACCCTAAAAAACAGACAGATAAAACCCCCGTAAGGGCCTTAGGTTAAATGAAAACAGGTTTACCAACTAGAAGCTTAAAGGTAAAATCACCTGAATGGTTAATTTAAGCTATAATCTCATTCTCTTTCTAGCCTCCTACTCCATACAAGGAAATGCAGATTGGAATTTTTTTTAAGAGTTGTTGCTAAAACAGGTAAATTGAGAATGCAATGGGAAACAGAAGGATTTTATTTCCTTAATTTAAGTGCCAATTTAGTCAATACTGTACATACACATCTTTCCCTCGTCTGTTTGTACCATGTTAAGCTTAAATTATAACAAAACTTTTTTTTTGGCAGTACTGATGATTGAGCCCAGGAGTATTCTACCTTTGAGCTACACCCCCAGCCCTATTTATTTTTTTTGGAACAGGGTCTTGCTAGGTTGCTGAAGGCCTCACTAATTGCTGAGACTGGCCTCAAGACTACAATTCTCCTGTCTCAGCCTCCCAAGTACTGGGATTACAGCCATGTGCCACCCAGTCCAGCTATAACAAAACTTTTTTATACATTTCATCAACATTTTATGATAAAACTCCATTTTTAGTGATCTGGAATGAAGTTGATTTGTTTTCTAGAAGTAATGGGAGCTATAAGTAGCATATGTGAAAACATTTAAAATATAGTCTGGTAAATTCTTATATAAGTTGTTTTAAAATGCATAATCATAGTAACATTTAATAAAACATACTACTTAAAAGTGTACCTATGTTGACAATAAAAGTAACACTGTAACTCTTTCCTGTATTCAACTAATTTGATGCACAATTAGTCTTCATGTGAGTGGTAAAAGACATTAGAGGGATACTCATATTACAAATAGCATAGCTCCATTATTTTTCTAAAGCATGATTTCTTGCCAAAAGACAAAACAATGAGGTCCATACACTCAGATAATTAATTACATGTTGTATAGCCACAGTAAACACACGTGACATAAAATGTCTGTTCCTTGAGAAAGGCAGTGTTAGATGAGAAACAAGAAATGTGGTTCTGCTTATTGGCTCCCTTTCTGCTGAGAACAGAAGAATGAACATAATACACATGGACACACAAACAGTGACTGAATCTACGTTTCACTATTTAAAAATTTTATATTGATCAAACATAGGTGCCATAACCCCATCAAAGTACATTAAGTGCCCTGACAACAATATTATGAACTTGACATTTGTTTTGATTTCTTAGCTCAAAAGAATTAAAGATTCTGGAGAAAAAAACAAAAAAACAAGTAAATCAGTGAAGTTGAAGCTATTAAAAAAAAAAGACTTTAATTCTGGGTATAATTGAAAAAATAAATGAAATAAATACCAGTAACATTTTGTTCTACATGTACACTTTAAATACACTAGATACATAGATTCCCAAAGTTAGTATACTTCCCCTCTACCCCTACCTCCACCCCCGTGGTGGGGTTAGAATCTCTAGGGGGGCGGTAGTAGACTGGGTGCAATTGTGGAACACTGAATAAAAATAAGGGATGGTAGAAGTGCCTGGGGGGGGGTGAGTAATTTTTTTTCTAAAAAGGGAGTGGTAAGCCAGTAAGTTTGAGAAGCTATACACTAGAAGAAATTCTTCAAAGCTTTCTATAGTCAACACACAATATAACCTCAGGACATAGAGGGAGAGTGAAGTGAAACATGTTGATACTTGGGTTTGGTTAACAGGCTGATGATGCACTAGAAACCTTGAGAGTGAGAAAAAATATAAAGGCAGACATCAATCACTTTACACAGCTTAAAAACCAGTCTAGACTCTAGACTACACAGATGGAAAATGCCAATGTTATCAGACTGCAATGAGTGATTACACAAAGAATAAGAGAATGAATTGGTGGGTCAGAGTGAGAAAGATGCCTAGAAAAAGTATGCCTAATGGAGACTGACACAAAATATAAGCCACTGCTGCTCCAGGTAAGAAAAATGCCATGTTACCAAGGTACAGAATAAGTCAAATAGGAGATATAAGAGATTATAAAAGCCATATATGCAAGAGCAGAGGAAGCAGATGGGCAAACAGACTGATGGATTACTACAGAAGGATGAACTGAAAACAATCACAATTCTGACATGAGGAATAAGAAAAACCAAAGAATTTAAGAAGAAATCAGGATCACAGGCACAATGGTGAGCAATGGCTATCACTGCTGGGCCAACTTGTGGCAATGCACCTTTTACTTAGGCATCAACACAACAGCACACGGACCCTGATGGCCCACGGATTTACTTTCCTCTCTTCCGAGGCCTCGTAACTTCTCTTAGGCCACTCACCCTGTCTCAATTACTACCCCTTCCTAAGTATGAGCTCCCTTTTTTTTCCTCCTCAAAAACTACTTTCTCCTGTCAAAAGACCCGGAAGCTCCCAACAGACAAATCTGGGAAAACTTTAAGAACAAAGTGAATAAAAATAATAATGGATAACTCACAGAATAAAATACCTGTGAGCTCACAGTGAGGGGAAGGCTCTTTCTAATAGTGGATTTCAGCTGATAAATATAAAAGGAATGATGAAAATAAAAATCACTATATGTAAACATCATAACGATAATTGTTGTGATCAGGAATTATTAATAGAAGACCAATGATTAGGAGATAGTATGAGAAACAGGATATTTACATAGTCTCAAAGTTTCTCCCCATAAGTTATTAAGTAAAATGAAAAAAATATATAATTTTAGAGTTGTGAAAGCAAGTAGGCAACACATTAACCAAGTGACCAAAGCATGGTGGCACATGCCAGTAATCTCAGTACTTGAGAGGCTGAGAAAGGAGGACTGCAGGTTTGATGTCAGCCTCAGTAACAGAGCAAGGCCCTCAAGAACTTAGTGAGACTCTGTTTCAAAAATAAAAAATAAAAATAGAGCCAAGGGTATAGATCAGAAGTAGAACTGGATTCAATACCCAGTACCACACTGGTGTGAAAAAAAAGTTAACATAGCTAATGAGTTATCAATGTCATGTTCCTCCTAATATAATGTAAAAGCTTAGGACATTACATCTGTGGTATTTTTACCAAAATGTATAAATTGAATTCAATCATAAGGAAATATTAGATAAACCTAAATAGAAGGACATTTTACAAAATAATTGGCCAGCATTCTTCAAAAGAGTGAAGGTCATGGAAGATAAAGAGTTAGAAAGTGTTCTAGATTAAGGAAGATTAAAGAGACATGATAACTGAACACATTATGTAATCCTAGATTGGACCCTGAATCAGAAAAAAAATAGTGGAAGAAATGGTAAAGACTTGTAGATGAATTAGTAGTTTTTTGTTTGTTTGTTTGTTTTGGGGGGGGAACAGGGTCTCACTAGGTTGAATAGAATCTCACTACTTGCTGAGGCTGTCCTTAAACCTGTGATCCTCCTGTCTCAGCCTCTCAAATACTGGGATTACAGGTGTGTACCACCATGCCTGGCTTTAATTAATAGTATTTTAAAAACACTATTTTTGGGTTTTAATAATCAAACTATAATTATGTGAGATATTAACATTTGGGGAAGATGAGTGAAAGATATATAGGAACTACTTGTACCAATTTTTAAACTTTCTTTTATAAGTCTGGATTATTATCACCCCAAAATTAACAATTTAAAAGCAATGTAAATGTTTTCCAATTGACCTAAAATTTAACAAAAAAACCACCAGCTCATTCAGAAGAAATTTTATTTTTAAACTAAGTATATTACAGATATAAGTATATAAGTATATTAAAGATAACCCTCTTACAGACTAGATGCAACTTGGTGATCACTTATGAGTCTCCCAAACTTCCTCAAAGTTAACAGAGACAAGTATAAGAATTTAAAGCTTGGAAATGAGAGGTGTGTCCAAATATCAAATGGAATCAGATGAGGTGAAATACAGCATCTTCACTAAGTCTATATGAACCCATTGAGTTCCAAGTTTTCTATTCTGTAAATATTTCAACAAAATTGACAAAAGTGCATTAAAATAGATTGGAAACCATAATCTAGAGCTTATATATCCTTTATATAGATTTTCATTCATACCTGAAAAAAAATATATATATATATTTTTAAATGCTCTAATTCTTCACCTATTACTTTTCTCAAAAAACAGAATTCTAAAAATAAAGTATTTGTTTATTTATTTATTATCTATTTTGTGGTACTGGGGATCGAACTCAGGGACAGTCTACCTCCCAGCTACACCCCCAGCCCTATTTTTTACTCTTTATTTTGAAACAAGGTTGCAGAGGGCCTAAGTAGCTGAGGCTGGCAGAGAACGATCTTCCTGACTCAGCCTCCCAAGTACTGAGACTACAAGCATATGCCACCACACCTGATTATAAAGTATTTATTTCAAAGTAACCATAAATAGTATAGTTGTCTATAACCCCACATGTGTTCTTGTATTCTTTTGTTTTTTTCTCTTTTCTTTCTTTCTTTTTTTGGTACTGGAAATTGAATCCAGGGGCATTCTACATCCAGGTTAAACTGCTGGCCCTTTTAATTTTGTATTTTGAAACAGAGCCTTGCTAAGTTGCTGAGGCTGGCCTCGACCTGTGATATTCCTGTGTCAGCCTCCCAAGTACTGGGATTACAGGAGTGTGACTATACCTGGCCTCACTTGTGTTCATGTTGTACATATGTATATAAGTGATATCAAGAATGTTAAATTATGAAATCATATATCTGGAAGTATATCTGGGCTTTCAAAATACAATTAGGAAAGCACTTTAAAAGGAGCTTAGATAATCATAGTCAAACCTTCAACTGCAATCTGCGGAGGTTCCCACAAAGAATTTAATTTAACAGAAGGAACAAATACAGAGGAAATACTCTTTTTACTACACAATACAAACAGAATCTAATCTAAAATTTTAATGGCCTTTTAGGCCAAATGTTAGGTGCCTCAAAACAGAAGAAATGAACTGTTTAACAATGCTACTGTCAATTTGCCAGCTGTGTTTTTCTTCTAGTGTTAATTCACACTCATAAAAAAGATCCCTTGAACATTTACATTTTAAGTTCCAGATTTACAAAGTTTAAGAAAAATTGGAGAACTATTTTAACTTGGAGCCCACTATCATCAGGAATAACAAATTCAAATAAATTTTAAAGGACAAATGAGTTTATAGCAATTAGTAAAAGATACATCATTCATTAGAGAATCACTAATATCAACACACAGAAAATAAAACTATATCTTAACAGAACTGCCACCTTCCAACAAACCAGGATTTGTATATTACACAGTTCAATTTTCATAAGATAGGCAGACTACTAAAATCACAACAAAGCACGATGGGCCTAACTGATTAGTAACTCGGAAAAAGTTTAAATAATGAAAAATACCATTTGGAAGATCTAATTTGGGTCCACGTCAGAAAGTGGCTCAGATATAACACCTTTTAAAGTAATAAATAATTCTACCACCTAGACACTTAAACACTAAGTGCTTCCAGATTTATCTGCACAGTAATAATGCAGTTGTCAAAGTTACTACATTGTTATTTCATTTCTACGGTATATAGGAACTATATACCAAAACTTTTTGTGCTTTATATTTTAAGGAGTATTTTCCCTTGTGCTAGACTCACCAACAATTCCCTCCCACATAACTTCTTTAAAAAGAGTTACAGTAGCCGGGCGTAGTGACGCATGCTTTTAATCCCAGAATTTGGGAGGCTGAGACCGGAGAATCCGGGTTCAAGACCAGCCTCAGCTACCTAGTAAGGCACTCCACAACTTAGTGAGACCCGGTTTCAAAATAAAGAATAAAAAATAGGGCTGGGGGTGTAGCTCGGAGGTAGAACACTCCTGAGTTCAATCCCCAGTACTGCAAAAAAAAAAAAAAAAAGAGTTATGGTTCAAATTTCTATTCCAAAGTACAAAGTACTTTTTAGTAGACAAAAATGAAATAAATGAACTCAATAAATGCACCTAAATTATTTTTCTTGGGATCTTGAATTCTAATTAGAGCTATAATTATTTTAAATAATGTTGAAATAACTTTTTTAAAAGCCCTTAGAGCCAGGCATGCTTGCACTGGTAATCCTAGCATGTGGGAGGCTGAAACAGGAGGATCACAGGTTCTAGGCCAGCCTCTGCAACTTAGTAAGACCCTGTTTCAAAATAAAGAATATAAAATAGGGCTGGGAGTATAGCTTGGAGATAGAATGCCCCTGGGTTCAATCCTTAGTAATACATACACACACACACGCCCCTCAGAGCTTAAAATTTTTTTCTTATGCTTTCTCATTTTATTCTTACAACAGTCTCATCAAGTGATAGTGTTACCACTATGTCACTGTTGATAAAATTAACCTTGAAAAGATTAAATTACTAATAAATGGCAGAACAGTGCCTCCACTCTTCAGACATATGCAATCTTACAATACAAAATTTTAAAAGTAAGTAGGAGGCAGGCATGGGGGCACACACCTATAATCCCAGTACTTGGGAAGTTGAGGCAGGAGGACCACAGGTTTGAGACCAGCCTTAGCAATTTATAGCAAGACTCTCAGCAACCGAGTGAGACCCTGTTTCAAAACAAAAAATAAAGCCGGGCGTGGTGGCGCACGCTTGTAATCCCAGCATTCGGGAGGCTGAGAACGGAGGATCCGGGTTCGTGGCCAGCCTCAGCTACCTAGTGAGGCCCTCTGCAACTTAGTGAGACTTGGTTTCAAAATAAAGAATAAAAAAAAAAAAAATAGGGCTGGGGGTATAGCTCGGAGGTAGAATGTCCCTGAGTTCAATCCCTAGTACCGCAAAAATAAATAAATAAATAAATAAAATAAATAAAAATAAAAAGAACTAGGGGTATAGCTGGGAGGTAGAATCCTTCTGGGTTCAATCCTTAGTAACCCCCCCCCACCCACCCACCCACACACACACACTAGGTAGGAAGTTGTCAAGTTGGCATAGGCCCAGACATCTGGGCTGAGATTAAGTAATTCAAGTTAATAAGAACAAGCATCATGAATAGAAATACAGATACTCCTTGACTTCTGATGGGTTTATGTCCCAATGGGTTTATTGTACAAAGAAAATATTGTAAGTGTACAAATGTATCAAATACATATAACCTACTGAATATCCGATCTTTGCCTGGTCTACCTTAAAGTGTGTTCAGAACACTTACTTACATTAGCCTACAGCTGGGCAAAATCATCCAACACAGGACCTATTTTATAATAAAGTATTGAACATATCATGTAACTTACTGAATACTGAAAGTGAAAAGATAGAATGGTTATATGGCTATATTATTATACTACTGTAAAGTTGAAAAATGTTAAGTCTTGGGTAGCCTTTCTATAGAAACTGCTGTTGTGCTGAATATACTTGTTTTAGAAGTCCAGCATCAGGTGTACTTAATAATAAAGATACATTATTTCCAATATTACTTTCTGTTTATTATTATATTAGTTTGGTTCTACAATATTGGACATATGTTCTTGAAAACACACATACACACACATGGTGAGCAAAGTGAGGCAGTTATATCACATGGAATGCTAGATTACTACTGTTATTATTTATTTTAAGGTTTCCCTTCTCATGACGTGTTCTAATCTTCATTTATTCTCCACTTCAATTAATCCTGTAACTTCCCAAAGAAGTCAAATATTTGATACAATCTTGATATATTTAATCTCCTGATGTTTATACAGAAAATTAATATCAAAAGACTGGATGTAAGGTGTCCCTTCTAAAGAAAGCCTCTTTTGGGGCTGCCACTGTTTAACAAAGAAAAGGTCATTAGTTAACCATACACACTAGTCCATGGAACTTTTTAAAATTAAATTATTTAAAAATTAAATAAAATTTAAAATTCAGCTCCATAGATATGCTAGCCAAATTCCAATTTTCCAATAGCCATGTGTGGCTTGTGGCTACCATACTGGACAGTGCAGATACAGAGAATTTCCATTATCAGAGAAAGATCTATTGGGAAGCAACAAGGTAATCACCTCTTGAGTTATATGTGCCTCTCATTCCTTTATGCTATATCCATTCACATAATCAGCAACTAAAATGGTTAAAGTGTTTTTTCCCTGATGAAGAAGGAGCTATGTTGACTTATGTATATAACGTAAAGTTTCTTGACAATATAGGTAATTTATATTTCCAGTGAATGAAGGGAGTCCGTCTCTTCTCCCAGGAGCACAGATGCTTGGCTCTTCTCTGCCATGTTGTGGAGTAGGCTCACTCCTAGAAGGGTGTCCTCCTAAAAGGCTCAGGACTGTGTAAAATCCTATTGGCACAAATCTACAAGGTGGTAAGTGAAGTTTAGGCAAGCTTGCTAAGTGGAAGAATCTTAAGTTTTTCCTCAGCTGGAAAATTATACTTCCCCTTTGATTAAAAAAATAGTTTTTAGTTTTTTTAGACAGGCATGGTGGCTCACACCTGTACTTGGGAGGGTGAGACAGGAGGATTGCAAGTTCTAGACCAGACTAATCAACTTAGTGAGACCCTCAGCAATTAAGCAAAACC
Organism: Graphiurus murinus; assembly: GCA_004027655.1. Taxonomy (NCBI): domain Eukaryota; kingdom Metazoa; phylum Chordata; class Mammalia; order Rodentia; family Gliridae; genus Graphiurus; species Graphiurus murinus. Next base: position 22,689 of record PVLC010007565.1, on the reverse strand, counting down.
TTGTTTCAATATTAAAAAATAAAATAGGGCTGGGAGCTGTACTTCAGAGGCAGAATGCTCCTGGGTTCAATCCCCAATTAAAAGGGAGGGAGAGAAGGAGAGAGAGAGGGAGGAGAGAGAAGAGGGAGGAGAGAGAGAAGTTTCTCAAAAAAAAGGAGTATAGGAACAATAACAAAACTCACCTGCATGTAGAAAGAGGAGGAAACTGTACTCCCTTCTCTTTGCATTCCCTTCTTATTCTTTCTTTTACATTTCTACAAAGATCTATAACCCTAGAGAAGATAATTGAATATAATATTAAGTTTTCAAATGAAAAGTACACAAATTCTAATAAGTGCAGATTTATCTGGCATCCTTCAACTTTGAAGTTCTCTTAACTAGTTTTCATAGTTCTTCTTTCAAGGATGGACAAGAGCCTTAACCATTCATATTGAGTCTTCTCTATTCATCACTTCAAAGGGATTAAAGTCTTTTTTTTTTTTTTTTTTTTGCTTTAGGAAAAATACAAGTCAAAAGAGCAGACTGAAGTCTCCTAAGCAGAGTTTCCTATACTTAAGAGAGTTCAATTTCAGAATAAATTTAAGATTTTTTTAATAGGTTTTAAAAAGCCATAAAAAACATGTTCATGGAAATTCAATTCTGGGTTATAGGAATACTTATCTATCTTAGAAGAAACTTTCATAAATTTAAAAATATCTATTTAATAATAATGATGTTATATAAAAGGTTCAACATTCTATTCTCAGGCTAAAATCCAATTTGACAAAGACTTACTGGACACAAACTATGTGTAAAATACTAATATGCTAAGCTAGACTGCTTGAAATTAAAAACCAATGAAAACAGAGGATAGTTATAATCCTTAAAAGGGAAGAGGACTTGATAATATTTAACAATATTTGTCTGTTTTTAAATTTACCAATTTTTCTTATGTGAGCTGTAATCTATTATTATTACTACACATTTTGTTTCATCTGGAAAATAAAACTCTTAAAGTACACATAAACCGTTTTATTCCTCAATAAATATCCCAGCTACACACTGACTGATTCTGTGTTTTACACACTGGTTTGTTTAGCATTGTGAGAACTGAAAAGATACCAAAGAAATTCAAAAGGCTGGCCAATCTATCAGATCTTTAAACTGATTTGACAGCTTGGGAATCAATGAAAACAATAATATTTAAATGAATTAAGCCTTATAAAACACATGAAAGTTATTTATGCCATAAGCATAAAGAATATATGATTAAAATATAAAAATAGTTTCAGTATCAGAATGTCAATTTTTTCCTTTTATGAATATATGAAAGTTTTATAGCTTTATGAAACAATGCCCTTAAGTTAAATTCTTCTTTAATTTATGCTGTAGGTAAATATGATTTACCAATGGTTAGGTATGCCTCATTCAGAGAATGGTAAAGATGCACATTTTTACAAATATCTCATAAAGCATTAAGATTATTGATACTTGGTATGTATTTTAAAATTCCAACCTATAAAATTCTATAAATAAAATCTATTCAGCTTTAACATCTACAGGGACCAGCGAATATTATAAGTTAATAAAAATAACAAGTTCTTTCTCTTGGCTCTAGTAAATGGAATTTAAGTGCTTCCTGCTAAGTAGTCCAAAAATATTAATACAATTCTACTTTCACAGTCCCTTGTAAGTTAAACTATTGGGTGGATTATGTTTCAGGTTAAATGTATGTAAATATATTTAATCACCACAAATGCAACAGGAAACATGGACATATTAAGAACTGCTTCTATCTAAACTCTTACTGGTATCTGAATAATGAAGAGGAGATGGGAGGAGGAGTAGGACTAAATGGTTATACTCCCCAATGGGACACATTCTATAAATGATTTGTGGGGAGGGAGTTCTGAAAGTATTCTTTCACAGAACTTTTAAATCAAGTTCAATACAGTCTGTTGGGCCAATCATTTTATAAGCTATAAGCATAAATTCATGTGCTTTTAAATTCTTACTTGACCTATTAGCAAATTTAGCACTAGTGATCATTTCCTCCTTCAAAAAACATTTCTGGGCTTTTCTCCTATCACTGAATTTCTTCTAAATCCTCTAGAAATCTCCTTTGCCAGCGTTTGTTTATATGACTATCCTTTGTATAATTGAGGTACCGGGATTACAGACATGCACCACCACGCCTGGCTATTTATTTTGAAACAGGATCTAGCTAGGTTGCTGAGGGTCTTGCTAAATTGCTGAGACTGGCCGCAAACCTGCAATCATCTTGACTCAACCTCCCAAGTATTAGGTGGTAGAATGCCTCTGGGTTCTATCCCAAGTACTACAAACAAACCAAAAAACTTTCCTTCTTTGGGTCTCAGACAACATGACTCAACACTAAAAATAAATAAATAAATAAAGGCTTGAAAATAGAACACTCTGATGAAGACATTAATTTAAATAAAAGGAACTACCTTGGTTTAACACTTATTTACATTTTTTAAAGTTTATATATTCACATACAGAAATAATTACTCCAGCAATTCATAAAGTATATTTGTATCATATCAGGTATTTCATTATAATTTACCTGTCCCAAGGAGCAGAAGTCTCAAAAGATTCTCCTAATATGTAGTATTCCAAACCCAAGTCCTATTAAGACACACAAAAATCACAAAACAACAACAGATGCAATAATCAGTAATACTGTTAGTGTTTCATGTAATTGTTAGGATTACTTGTTTCTCATTTAACCTCCTCTTTACTATTTCTCTCAGAAGAACACTGGAAAATTGCACTGAGTGTGAGACAGAACTTCTTGAGGACAGAATCTCGTGTTGTTTTCTTCTGTATCTTGGCAGCAGAGTGCCTGGCACGGGATAGACCTCCAATGAATGGAGCCTCTATCCAGAAAGAGTCTCTATACATGTAGAAAAGACTAGTAGAATAGATATCCAGTGGCCTAAATAGCAAAATATAAAAAACTGGCCATCAAAATAAAGGAGCAAGAGGTGGAGAAGATGGGAGAGGGTGAGTTAAAAAGAAAAGGTATTTTGCTTTCTTCAAATCAACTTTTCTTTATAAACAAATTTTAAAAATACAGTGCCTCTCTCTAAGATGGAAGACTAGGTAGAATATCTAGAGGCACTTCTGCCAGGAAAATATGTTACAGCTCACAAGATAAAAAACTCATATTACAAGTAATCTATAATATCCAATTTCTTTACTCAGAATACAATAGTTTTATTATCAAAGCTTGGAAAGATAGATTCATAAGCCATCACAGAAATGCACATTTTAAAGAAAACTGTATAAGAAAAATCAATGCATGCTAAAGTTTACATTTCTGACAAAATCAATTACTTAGATTCTATCAATGACTGACAGAAAAAAAATTTCCAACTTACTGCTCTAATAAAAGGGGTGCTTTCTCTTATGCATTCATTTATTTAGTAAACATGTATCGGGTGACAACTGTTTTACTGACTGACTGACTGATTGATTGATTGATTGATTGACTGACTGACTGATACTGAGGACTGAACCCACCGGTATTCTACCTCTGAGCTATATCCCCAGCCCTATTTTATTCTGAAATAAGGTCTTGCTAAGTTATTGCACACTGGCCTTATACCTTCAACCCTCCTATTTCAGCCTCCTAACTCCTAGAATTACAAGTGTGCACTACCACACTCAGCTGCACTGGAAATTTTTTAAAAGATCAAACAAGTAAATCTAGGGGAAACAAATCCCTAACTTGCTTTTGACTCAGCTTTAATGATAACTGAAAATTTAAAAATTAATGTATTTACCCTGAACTGTATCCATGCTCTACTTTCTACACTTATATCTTATACTCTAGAAATCTGAATTTAGCATCATATGAAAATGGTCACATAACAAAACTTTATGAATATTCAAAATACTTCCTATGAGGAAGAATCTGGGCACTGGCAGTTGATGGAGGCAGACACTATGCAAAGATCTAAAACCATCTGTTTTGTGATCAGTACGTCTCTTAATCAGAATTTCTAATATAGTGGACTGGAAATAAATATATTTTTCCCTATCAGTATCAATGGGGGGGGCAAAGAGAAAGGACTAATGTTTCAAATTCACTGCAACTTAAAACTTAGATCTATCTTAGCTAGAATTGAATTATTTCTAAAATAAGAATACATTAATTCAAGGCTTTCCTAGCAAAATAAAACCAAATTGTTTGTAAATTTATGTATTTCCATCCAAACAATTTCCAGGTGAAAAAAATCAGAAAACTTAGTATTTGAAAAAGCCAAATTCTTAGCAGGATATCTGAGAAAAGAACTTTTAGAATGATTTAAATTAAGCCAGGCATGGTGGCACACACTTGTAACTCTAGTACTTGGGAGGCTAAGATAGAGGAATCACAAATTCACAGCCAGCCTCAGCTACTTAGTGAGCCCCTCTGCAACAAAGTGAGACTGAGACCCTGTTTCAAAATAAAGAATAAAATAGGGCTGGGGGTGTAGCTCAGAGGTAGAATGTCCCTGGGTTCAATCTCCAGTTCCTTAAAAAGAATAATAAAAAATTACAGAGGCAATATTATAAATATTATAAAAATAACAATAAGCCCAGCAGCAGCAGCAGCAGCAGAAAACAACTAAGAAACCTGAGTTTGTTATAGTCAAAGCAGGAAAACAGCTAAATAAATAAAATTCCAAAACAGCAATTTCGTATCAGTAAGTACAATAGACTTGAATATGACTAATAAAGTTTCTCATAAAAATCTCATAAAATTCATAATTAGAAAAATTTTAGTCCTTAAGTATACACATATATTGCTTTATTTTTATATAATAATCATCATCAGTGAACCAGTAACTATTTTAAATCAAGTTAAATATCAACTTTTAAAGGCATAAAGATTAATAGAGCCTTTAAACATTTTATAAATTAAATGAGGAATGTTGACAGATAAAATAGCTTGGTTCTAACAAAGGAATGTTAGGAAAGCCATGTTCAACATTCAGACACAGAACTGCTCCATTCCTCCCCACCCCCTTTGGAGAGAGTGGTACTGGGAGTTGAATCAGGGGCATTCTACCTCTGAGCTACACTCCCAGTCCTATCTATCTATCTATCTATCTATCTATCTATCTATCTATCAATCAATCATCTACTTAAGTTTGAAACGGTCTTACTAAATTACTGTATGGTGGCCTCGAATCTGCAATCCTCCTGTTTCAGCATCACAAGTACTGGGATTACAGGTGTGCACCATTGGCCCCCGTTCCACTCCATTCTTTTCAAGAGCAGAAAGACATTAAGTCATCTTTAAGTTAATCAAAAGCATGTTCAAGTTTAAAAGGGCTTCTGAAAAGTCAGAGTTAATGCAGAGTTCACATAAAATAATGTGCTAAATTATAGTACTTTAATAGTTTTTAAGAAACTTTAAAATATAATTTTATTCACTTAAAGTAGGGAAAAGTGTTATATGCAACATGAAGTGAGAAGGGAAAAATAATAAAACTTACTCGGATATATGCAATGACATAGGTCAGCAAGTAACCTCTCTGTCCATTATCTTCTCCAGCTGCCAACCCACTGTAATTAAAGAATAAACTGTTAATCTATTTTAAATGAGCTATTAAAATATGTCAAATTAACCAAACTAATATGATCCCTCAAGATAACTGCTCAACAGATTAATAAGTATTATATTGCAACTCATTTTTATCTTGAGCTTACATCAAAGAGATGTCAAGAGAATAAATTTTGATAACAAAAATCTGAAAACACGCCGGGCGTGGTGGCGCATGTTTGTAATCCCAGCATTTGGGAGGCTGAGACCGGAGGATCCGGGTTTGCCGCCAGCCTCAGCTGGTGAGGCCCTCTACAACTTAGTGAGACCCTGTTTCAAAATAAAGAATAAAAAAATAGGGTTGGGGCTGTAGCTCGGAGGTAGAATGCCCCCAGGTTCCACCCCCAGTACCGCAAAAAAAAAAATCTGAAAACACTTTTAATATTTCAGTCTAGTCATTGATTTCAAATTTTTATTCATGACACTAACTACTCATATTTTCAAAAGAGCAGAGAATTAGTAACAAGCAACAACTTAAGTAAGCTTAATCTTCACAAGCATTAACAAGATACTTAAGTATTCTTATTTCATACATAAAGGCTGAGTATCCGTAATCTGAAAATTCAGAATTTGAAAAGTTCTGAAATCTAAAACTTTTAAAGTGTCAACAGGATGCCAAAGGTGGAAAATTCCACACCTGACCCCTTGTGATAGGTCACAGTCAAAACTCAAATGCACTAAAAAGACTATAAAATTACCTTCAGAGCCAGGCATGGTGACACATGCCTATAATCCCTTGGGAGACTGAGACAGGAAGATCCCAGGTTTGAGGCTGGCTTCAGCAACTTAGGCTTTTGGTAACTTAGTGAGACCCTGTTTCCAAATAAAAAATAAAATAGGGCTCAGGATATAGCTTGGAGGTAGAATGTCCCTGGGTTTAATCACCAGCCAACACCAAAAAAAAAAAAAAATTACCTTCAGGCTCTATGTATAAGAAATGTAAAAGAAATCTGTATTAGGATTTGGAGACCCCCGCCCCCAAGTGTCCTTATGCATATGCAAATATTCCAAACTGAAAACTCTGACATTTGAAACATTCTGGTCCCATCCATTTCAGATTAAGTGATACTCAACCTGTGTTATATTTTTATTCATATATTCATATTACTATAGTCTTATTTATATTAGAGAACTGTGATAATTAACTAGGAACTCTCAAATACTTTCTTGAATAATAAAGCACATAATATTGGGTATGTTAGACATGGTGTTTATTTCATGGAGTTTATTATTTAAATGAAGACAAAACTTACTTACACAGAAATGCTAAAGTTTAAAAAGCAATGTACAGATGAGTGAAAGACCAATAGGTTAGGTCTCATTACTATGAATATATAAACTACTGCTTTCAATTTGAAAATAGTTTTATTCATAGAAAATGCATTTGATGATATAGTTAGATTAATCCTATATAACATATAATTCAGTCCACACATTCTGGTTTGTGAAAGTTAAATTCTTGTTTTGAAAGACAATGAATGAAGCCGGGCATGGTGGCGCACGCTTGTAATCCCAGCATTCGGGAGGCTGAGACCGGAAGATCCGGGTTCGCGGCCAGCCTCAGCTATCTAGTGAGGCACTCTGCAACCTACTGAGACTCAGTTTCAAAATAAAGAATAAAAAATAGGGCTGAGGGTATAGCTCGGAGGTAGAATGCCCCTGAGTTCAATCCCCAGTACCGCAAAAAAGAAAAAAAAAAAAAAGACAATGAATGATTGTTGCTGTCTACTACCTTTAGAAAATAAAGAGCTATTGTGTTTTTTCCATTATCAAATTAAAATTTTAACTCATTTTAGTTCACTAAAGAAATAATTATTTCTCATACGGCCTTAACTGACATAATTAAATCCTTTTTTGGAAGTTTTTTTTTTACTTGGTGGTAAGTAAATAATACAATGTAGATGCACCCTTGCTCTATACAAATGTAGCTTCAAGCTACAATATATGAGCTAAGTCCAGATTTCCTGTATTACTATTATAGGATGATATACACAAATGAGTATCATTGGAAGGACGGCAGACTTGACAGAAGCTGTTCTAGTCTAGAACTACTTAAGGACAGGCCACAAGGAAGTGAAGGGGTGGTTTGTATTAATAGAATGTTAACGAGCAGCACTGTTGAAAGTTAAAAGAAGAAACAGAAAAACAGTTCTGGGTTAGATGTGAGGTTGGAGGTAAAGAGCCAAATCAAGTCCCAAACAAAAGGAAAGAAAGTGCCAAGTAAGTGCTTAGAGGAAAACAGCTGAGCCCACGACTCAGATAGACAGTAAACAGAGCCAAACTGAGGCCAAGAGAGAACACTACAGATTTAGGAATTAGAAATGGTTCGTCCTGGATCTAGTGAAGCCTAGAAAAAGGTGCAAGAGACCTGTGCTGGGAATCCTGGAGAAGAAGCACGCCATGTATGTTATGTAGTGCGAAGTAACACGTGGTAATGAACAATCAATAGGCCTGTCTGTTATATTAGGATGAGGCAAGGTCCTATTTTCCTCTCCCAGGTCAAGCCATTTTTCTGTAGATTCTCTTCTAAAATCTGGTGGGGGGCTTCTGATCCACAATGAGATCCAGGGGACAAATTACACAGAAACATGCATTTTTTTTTTACTCTAAAACAGGAAGAAACGGAATTGGATGTCCATTATAAATTCGTAAACCCTAAAGGAGAAGAAAAGTCAATCTAGGTTCACTTTTCTGAATCATGTGCTTTGCAAATTTAGCTTTTTGCAACTTCTTTTTAACTTTTAGAACTGTTGGTCTTCTGGCCTGAATTGCCTTAGGATATAATATGCAAATAACCATAGAAAAAATTACATGTTCTAAATTGTCACTTTTGTAGTTGTTCAAAAACAAAACAAAACAAAAAAGAAAACAACCCTATACTTAGATTCAAACTGCTTTATTTTAAAGTAGAAACATCCAGACGAGTGTGACAGTATATGTCTGTAATCCCAGTACTGGGAGGCTGAGACAGGAGGATCACAGGTTGGAGGCCAGCTTCAGCAACTTAGCAAGACCCTCAGCAACTTACTAAGAACTTGTTTCAAAATAAAAAGGGCAGTGGGTGTAGCTCAGAGGTAGAATACCCCTAGGTTCAATCCCCAATACCAAAAAATTAAAAATAAAGTAACAATATCCATTCTCTACTTCTTGCTCTCCCATAAATTTCAAACATCAATTCACAAAGTTATTAGACAAATTGACAACTGTTTCGAGGAAGAAATAGGAAAACTAATGAAAAAGGAATAAGACAATCATTCTATATAAAATGGCCATCTGGTAAAACTAATCTCTCACATTGAATTACGCTAAAAAACTTAAACACACTTTTAAAATAATGATAATGTATTACCTTAAGCTCTATGGTAAATGTCAAAACACTTGTCATGCATGCTGGCAGGTAATGTTTATCTGCTCAGCTCTTAGAAGTAAAAGTTTATTACCAGCAAACATAGATAAACAATCAAAGTCTGATTATTCAATATTTGGCTACTACACTCTGTTGGGCCATGTATGTTCAAAGACAGTGTTGTAGTTGAGGTGGAAGGCAAGAAGAACAAATGGCTAAAATAATTCATAAAAATATTCTAAATTGTTGGGAGTACTTCATTAAAAACAATTTAAATGAGACAATGGGAAGACAGGATAAAGCAAAAGAAATAGAAAATAAAGGATAGATTAATAAAACCCCGATTAAAAATTAAACACATAAGCAAAATTAGCATCTTAAAAAATCAGGAGAAACTTAGTGGTGCCCTTCTTCATACTGTTATGCAGAATGAGAAATGACTAAGGATTCAAGGCTAGCAGAGTGGCACCTTAAATAGGAAAAATATCCCCAAGTCTTCAATAATTAGAACAAAAAATTAGTGCTTACAGAAAACTGGTGGAAAACCAATACCTATGCTATAAAATCAAAAGTTTTTCTCTCTTTTTTTTTTGTGGTACTCGGGATTGAACCCAGGGGCATTCTACCTCTGAGTTACAGCCCTCGTCCTATTTTTTATTCTTTATTTTGAAACAGGGTCTCACTAAGGTGTGGAGAGCCTCACTAAGTAGATGAGGCTGGCTGCGAACTTGGATCCTCCAGTCTCAGCCTCCCAAGTACTGGGATTACAAGAGTGTGCCACCACCACACTGGGCTAAAAGAAGATATTTTTAAGTATTAAGAAATCAAAACAAAGCCGGGCGTGTTGGCGCATGCTTGTAATCCCAGCATTCGGGAGGCTGAGACTGGAGGATCCAAGTTCGCGGCCAGCCTCAGCTACCTAGTGAGACACTCCGGAACTTAGTGAGACTCAGTTTCAAAATAAAGAATAAAAAATAGGGCTGGGGGCATAGCTCGGAGGTAGAATGCCCCTGAGTTCAATCCCCAGTACTGCAAAAAAAAAAAAAAAAAGAAATCAAAACAGCCCTAAGTCATCTCTCTAATGACAATCTGGGTTACTTAAAACATAAGATTTTTACATCTAAATGAAGGAAGCCAGGATGAAAATACATTAAAAATTATAATGTAACTAAGGAGGAGCAAATAAGAACAAAAAAATGAAACCCCAATCTGGGCCAAAGTTGTTAACATTTTATTTCTGTTTTAAAATGCTATCTCATTTTTTACAATCTGTTTTTGATGAATGAATTTGATACTATCTCATTTTTTACAATCTGTTTTTGATGAATGAATTTGACACAAGTTTTTTTTAGAGTAAGCAAAATTACTGGAATTACACCAATTGTTCTGGGGCTTTCGTATCAATGTTTAAACAGTTGGATCCCATATCTTAAAAAGATTCACTCTTATTTTTAAGTTGTAAATAGATGGTGTTACATGAAAAAACAAAACAAAACTGACACTACTGATATGCTTGACAATTAGTGGCTTTAAATTAAACAAATCTGATAAAATGGTTCTGATAAATGTCTAAAGATTAAAATACACTGCCTTATAGTTAGCATAATTAATTAAGCATAGATGAAATAGAAAAATAAAGATATCAGTAATTTAGAATTCAGCTTCATTAATTCATTCAGCAAATACTTATTTAATCAAACATCAAGTATGTTCCAGGCATCAGCAGTGATGCCTAAGAAGTCATGCCCTTCAAAAATTATATGCAAGGTAGAAAAAAATGAGAATTTTGTATCAACTTATCCTAATCAAACAGGAAATACATACATTACTAACTTGTAATGAACTGCTAGTGCTCTGAATTATAGAATTATTGATCTTACAGAGTGAAATTCGTGTGTGTGTGTGTGTGTGTGTGTGTGTGTGTGTGTGTTGGAAGTGGAGACTAGGGTAAAACTCAGCAAATTTAACCCTACAACAGTGATTCAAATATTATAGTAAAATCCCCTCTTCCATTTCCCTACAAATCCTTCTGGAAAATTTTGAAATCCAAATTAAATATATAAAGAAAAAAATGTTTTAAAGTTTCAGACTCTAATATGTAAAACATTCTAGTTTAAATCTCTTTATTTCTGACTAGTATGTGTTTTAAGAAAAAATAGTCTTAAAACTAAAAATTAGATACACACACAAGGCTAAGTTCCTTCTGAGAAGAGAAACATGCACATTTGAAAAATTCAAACAAGAGCAGGGCGCAGTGGTGCCCACTTGTAATCCCAGTATGTGGAAGGCTGAGATAGGAGGATCACAGGTTCACAGCCAACCTCAGCTACTTAAGTGAGGCCCTCTGCAACTTAGTGAGACCCTGTTTCAAAATAAAGAATTAAAAATAGGGCTGGAGGTGTAGCTCAAGGGTAGAAAGCCCCTGGGTTCGGCCCCCAGTGCCACAAAAACAAATAAATAAATATTCAAATACATGAGAGGGCATGAAATCCAAGCCATTGGGTCACTAAATGAATCTTTACAGCATAATTACTTTTGACTAATCTAGTTAAAACATCAGAAATTCCCAAAAAAGGTACCATGGGAAGAGAAAAGGTGAAAGATTAGTGAACTTTATTTTTTACTAAAGAAAATTTACTTAAAATTAAATTTAATTTCCTAAAATAAAATTCCAATCGCAGAATAGGGCAAAAATAAAAATGTAAGATTAATTTTTAATACTCAAAACAGTATAAAAATAACCCCAAAATTAGTTCCAATATTAGGCCCTTTTCTATTCTAAGAACACTGCACTTTAAGACTAAGTTTAGACAATTCTAGAATGAGCTAAATTTATATATGAGAAAAATACATAAAATGTCACACACAAAAACACATAGCTCCAAGTAAGTGTTCATTTGTTTTCTTTTTATTGTTTGTTTGTTTATTTATTTATTTGTAGTACTGGGGATTGAACTCAGGGGCATTCTACCTCCGAGGTATACCCCCAGCCCTATTTTTTATTCTTTAGTTTGAACCCAGGTCTCACTAAGTTGTGGAGTGCCTCACTAGGTAGCTGAGGCTGGCCACGAACCCGGATCCTCCGGTCTCAGCCTCCCAAAATGCTGGGATTACAAGCATGTGCCACCACGCCTGGCTGTTTTCTTTTTAAAAAAGCAAAGAAAGGAATAAAAATAAATATTTATGAAGAACTTAGATTAAGCATAATGTGTATATTATAATGTAGCCCCAAAACAAAAAAAGTAAAGACTAGTATTCAGAAAATTGTTAGTTTATGTACTTAAAAAGGAAAAGAAAAAACAGTAGTTCTGACTGATAAATGGCATTTCCACTATAGTTCTCATCAATCAGTCTTATAATCCATCAAGCCGACAGACAGAAACCACCCTATCATTATTCAGTTGGTTATAGATGTGAAGTGTTTTTCTTTTTCAATACAAAACAGTAAGTGACAGGGGGTGGAATATATATAATTTATCAAATACCACAGATTAAACACAATTTCCTTTTAAGACTATACTAATAGCGTGCTTTACACACACACTATTATCACTAAGGAATAATATGACAATGAATTCTTTTCCTATTTTGCTCTAGCACAACTAATAACAAATATCAAAACTGGCATTAATGTAAAGTCCAAGAAAAACAAAATATTTAATATACTACATATATAATTAGGCAAGCAAGAGCAATCAATCTAACTTTCTACAAATTTTGGAAGTAAACCAAAATAGTATTTTAAATTTACTGTCATAAATTACCACAAATTTAATAATAAATTAAAATGAAAAACTTCCTGAAGACATGCAGTCTACTTGGAGACATTAATACCTGGTACATTAATAATTACTTGGAGGTATGAGAATTTTAGCTTAATTTTCTCTTGGTGTTATGAACTTAAAAGCATACCCAAATTTTGCAGCAATGTCATACACTTGTTTTTCATGTTGAAGAACCTTCTCACGGTCCCCCTCAAACAGTAATGTGGCTACACTTAGCTGATTGGGATCGAATCCTTTAAACTACAAAAAACAATAATAATAATAATAAAATGTTATTATTATATAAATCTTACCTTGCAAAGTAGTAAATCAAAATACATTTTGCTCTTTTCCTTCTGATCTGGGCACAACTATACCAACTTCTTAAAAACTGAGCTTTGGAACTTTACATGCCAATCAATAAGAATGCTTAATGTACCTATGCAGGTTGGTGCGATATAATAAAATTATTCAGCATATTAAAATATCTCATTTCAAAGTATGGCATGTTTTGTCCTAATGATATATTGGTATGTAAAGACAACAAATAAATTGTCAGAATTATAACTTTAATGAAGAATCAAATAAAAGCTACAAAATAATAAAGTAGCTAGATATAGGGAAGAAAAATCCCAATCATATCCCTACATACAAACAGTAACTACTGACTAAATAATATATTCAAAAGAGATCTTGTGTGAAAAATTAAAAGAACTAAGACTAAGCTTAACTTCATCAGGAAAACAAGTTTAAGAAGGTAAGAAAGATAATATGCTCCTGAATGCATAAACTAAGGATTAAAACCTGTTAATACTTGACCAAAATAATAATTAGTTTCTCCCAATTCTAATTAAAAATACCAATGAACTTTTGAAGATGATAAATAGCTTCTAAAATTTTTTCTAGAAATATTAACAGGTAGGTAATGGTGATAGCAAGGAAACGTCTAAGTAACAAGAGGAAAACTAGAACAACAACAATCAGATCCATTTAATTTCTCAAGAACAAAAAGCTTGCTAAAAAGAATTAGATACACAACAATGTATTCTACTTCTTGAATAACTATATAAGATGCCTTAGGTATGGAAAACCAATGAAAAAGAAGTAGGAATTAGAGCTGGGCGTGGTGGCGCACGCTTGTAATCCCAGCATTCGGGAGGCTGAGACCGGAGGATCCGGGTTCGAGGCCAGCCTCAGCTACCTAGTGAGGCACTCCGCAACTTAGTAAGACTCGGTTTCAAAATAAAGAATAAAAAAAGGGCTGGGGGTGTAGCTCGGAGGTAGAATGCCCGAGTTCCACCCCTAGTACCGCAAAAAAAAAAAAAAAAAAGAAGTAGGAATTAGTTAATGATGCTGACACAATTGGTTAGCAATTGCAAGGGTAGGAGGTGAAGATTAGTTCAGATATATAGCTCATAACATAAAACTTAAATAAATTAAAATATAATAAAGAAAAAATGTTTTAAAGTCTCATTTAACATGTGTCCCTATGGGAGGGGCGGGGGGAAGAGAGGGAGAAAGGAAGAAACACAGACACAAGCAAGGAGCCCTAATCGCAGCTCTGGGGGGAAAAAAAAAGGATTTTCTAAGCTTAGAAGCAATTAAGTCACAAGAAGCGATTGAAAAAAATTTGAAACTTAAGCATCAAAGAGAAAAATCCTTATTAAAAAAAGAGACATCTGACTAGAAACAATTATTTTAAAAATTTATAACAGAGGACATTTAATAATTCCATTACTCAAAGGGTACACATCAGAGAACTAAAAAAAAATGAGACTGCCACATTGGCAAAATAATCGTATCCAATCAATTCACAAAAAATTACATCTAAAAAATATAGAAATGTTCAGTCTTACTGGAGTTTAAAAAATATGAACTAAAATAAAGTGTATTTTCCCCCTAGTAAGTTGAAAACATTAAGAAAACAACAAAAACCTATAGGAACTATAATAGGCTACAACAACAACAAAATGGCACAAATGTAATGCTGGCAGTAGTATAAACTGGTATAACCTTAAAGGAAAGCAATTTAGTTAAGGTTAAAAAAAATCTATAATTAAAAAAAATGTACATAAGGCTGTTCAATGTAGTATTGTTTTAAAACTTCAAAACTGGAAGAGAGAAATTTCTGAAATTGCACGATTGGCTTAATATTTATTTCAACACAAAAAAAGTAATTATAAAATGTGTACACAGCAACATGGAAAGACATCTTTATAATAGGTGCATGTGAGAAGGTAGAAAATAAAATCAGTACGCTAAGCATTTAAAATTTTAGCATTTTTAAGACATTCTTACCTTTGTAATATAAAACTTTTTTAATCCATCCAAAAATGATGTAAAAATAGAGGAAACTTGAGGTTTAAGAGCATGACCTAAGAAAAGAAAAAAAATTATATACTAAATCAGCAGTAAATTCTATGTTTTTCAGAAGATCAAAGGGCTACTTCAACTAAATGTCCTAAAAGAATGTGAAAGTTTCTTATTTAATTTTTAAATCTATCTATATACATATTTTATGCTAAGATCTTCATCACAAATGACTTTTTACTTACGAAATGCATTCTCTGTTAAGTCAAACTACTACGTGTAATTAATACTGTAGGGTTTAGGTTATCTTCCAGTGGTATGGTTTATACACATAAAACGACTTCATTAATTTTTATTTCATTAAGAACACTCAAAGGTGACCAGTTTTACTTTTATTTTTTAATTATACAGAAACCATTCAGAAGTATAACCAAAAATGGAGTCAATGCAAAGTTTAAGGTTGTTTCTTAATTAATTCTTAACTCATCCAGAATTCTTGGCAAAAAACCAGCAATTGCTTTCTTAATCACACCCGGAGAGTTAAAATTGCCAAAATAATATAAATGGTGTCTCAGAGTCTGTTAAATTAACATCTTTGCCTGCAGTGTAAGCTTAATTGAGTGAAAATCGTTTACTGTTTTCTCATTGTTTTCAGAAAGCAGCAACTTCTCAATTCTCTTGATTGTTATATTTAAGAGTCATGCATCTGGCCTTAGTGCTATGTGCCCAATTCAGAAATGATGTAGCCTACCATTTATATAAAATTTTGTGACGAACTTCAAAGTCCTTAGTAAATGTAAAATTATCTCCAAAAAAAGTTTATCTTAGCTGGGTGTGGTGGCAAATACTTGTAATCCCAGTACTTGGGAGGCTAAGGCCAGCCTCAGCTACTTAGTGAGGTCTTCCGCTTCATAGGGAGACCTTGTTTCAAAATAAAGAATAAAAAATAGGGTTAGGGGTGTAGCTCAGAGGTTCAATCCTCAGTACCACACACACACACAAAAGTCTATCTTTTTTAAAAAGGCTTTAAAGTATTTTAAAGGGTAGGACCTTTTTTAAAAATAAAACAGCAAACTAACTTCTAAAACAACTATCACTAGTACTCTTCTATTGTTTTAAATTAGGAATGTGAATCTATTTACTACATTTCTGTTGATTATAATAAGAAACTGTGTTACATAAAAGACCAAGAAACATAAGTTTTAGTCAGAGGCTAAGAGTTAGATATTAATGCTATAACTGAGACATTAAAACAAAACAAAGAACAAATAAACGAAATAAACTACAGATAGAGATCAATCCTACAAACTTTTTGAGTTCCTGCATCAAAAGCAAGAGATGTGTTTAGTAATTTTATTTCTTTTATTGTAACGTATGGGGGATGCTTATCCAGCACAACCAGTGCTTTAAAAGATGTAATTTCTCGCATATACTTATAAGAAATAACACATCATCAAAATATTCACTTCCTGTACTAAGTGGAATCTTAAATAAACAACAATCAGAAATATATAAAAAGGTGCTGAAAATGTGTGTTATGTCCTTGCAAAAAAAAAAAATGGAAATTATCTATCCTTTATACTAAAGTCTTTTAAATCCATTTATCTTTAATACAATGCATGAGGACTCTAAATGTTACTACTTCAATATGAAATAATCCTTAAGGGTAAATGTTCACCTTAACCCACTAACATTTATGCACATAATTTCCATTAAACTAGGGGCAATTAGTCATATATATCCCCAGTACCAAGTTGAAATGATAGCTTTAAAGAATAATTATTATGAAAGTGATATTGACTTTTAAGTGAGTGAAGCATTAATATTAACTAGATGATAGTTTAACTTTCACTTTTTCTTAATATAATGCTATCAAATTAATTATAAATATATTTCATAATATATAATTTATAATATATTTCATAAAATATATCTTTTATAGTAAATGTTTCCAAATTTACTAGCTGGACAGTTTGATTAGTGAATTTTATGTTCTTACAATGCTAATTAATTAGTTAATTAAAAAGGAATTTTCCACTGACCTTCTGTACATATGTGAGGAAAGCAATGCCAGTCTCAATACCCTCTGTGGGAAATGGGAAGGAGAGAGTGGGGAGGGAGCAGGGGAAAGCCCACCAAGTGCTGGGTGAATGTATGTCACTATCAACATGAACTACATTACTATGTGAGACCATAATGCACCAATAAAAGCATATGAAAAAAGGAATGATTAACTGTGTACATGTTTCAAAGAAGTGGTTTGTGACAGTGGATATGGGGTATGGAATCAGACAAATTGAGTTCAATTTCAGCTCTACCACAGATGACCTGTGGACTTTAGACTGTCTGTAAAATGGGAATGCCATCTTGAAGGACAGTTGTGAGAAGATACTGAACAAATTATGCTATTGATAATCTGCTCAGTACTGTGCAAATTACCCAGGATTTGTCTGCTGTCTTTTGCCAGTTCAATTAGTTCTATCAACATCTAAATGCCTATTATGACCAGACATGGTGTTACACAGCTGAAATACCAGCTACTCAGGAGGAGGAGGCAGGAGGATCACAAGTTTAAGGCCAGCTAGACAACTTAGCAAAATCCTATCTCAAAATGAAAAATAAAAAAAGGGCTGGGGATGTAGCTAGTGGTAGTGTGTCCCTGGGTTAGATCCCCAGTGCTGCAAAAATAATAAATAAGTAAATAGTAAAAATAAAGAACCAGGGATGCAGTTAAGTGGTGGAGCACTTGCCTAGCATGTGGCAAGGCCCTGGGTTTGATCCCCAGCACTGCAAAAAAATACTAAATAAATGCTTATTATACAATAAATGCAGGAGATACAAAAATACCTGAGAAACATCCCTTAAATTTGAGAAACCTTAGTATACAAAGGAAATTTGTAGATCATTTTGATATAGTAGAAATGCTTGTACTACAAAAAGTAGTGATATTAGAAATACTAACACCTAGTAACACAGCTTGTGCTTTATTAGCCAGTATAGTAGAAACACTGACAAATTAGCCACATGGCTACTGCAGGGTCCTGGATACCCTTGCTGTCTAAGCATTACTCCTTGAGTTGCTTGATCACAAAGCAAGGACAGAATATACAGATGGAGAGGCTTCAATGAATACTAAGGAATCAAAAAGGCCATAGCCAACCAAGAAGCATGATCAGACCTGTATTTCAAAAGGATCACTTCCATGGCTAAATAATGGCCAAACAAGAGGATACACAGTCAAGACTAGAGAGGAAGAAACACAGACAGGAAGGGAATACATGAGCACATTTGTAGGTTTAGTAACAAAAATGTGGAACAGGTATGACAGATGCCAGAAGGACCTTTTCTTTAAACTCTCATTTTAAATTGTTATAGATTCCAATTCTAAATAAAACCTGGCCAAATTATAGTTAGTTTTACAAAGACTTCTATATCTAACACAATTTACCACGACAATAACATGTAAATAGTTAACACAGTCTTATTAGTTAGATGTCTCTTTTATGACCCAGATCTCTAGATGCAGGCCAAAGCACAGAAGAGGCTTGATTTTCATTTGATTTAACTACCTTCAACAAACACTTGCTTAATAGCACTACTGTAGGTTGAAATTAATTTACTTAAAGAACTAAACAACTGTGACTGACTGACATAACTTGATATGTTATGAACCTGACTTCCTTAGTTAAGTTTCTATATAACTATAATCATTCTTCCCTAAGTTAGAATCTAAGCTACTTCTAAACATAGCAAACAAAAGCTTGCCTGTGTTTGCTTTTAGTATTTATTACTGAGCAACCATTCCCATAATTTCAGGAACTATTCTGAAAATATTTAAATTCTATAGACTTAAATCCCAAAGTAAATTTCAGCATATGAAAACTGTATGGAAGCAATAAAACCAGAGTTGAAAACATGACTAATATGTAATGTCAGAAAGTTTAATAATTTCATCAAAATAGAAAAAGAAAAGTGCTTTTAGACACAAGTGCCTACTGAATTCTCCAATTCAGTATCCCAATGACACCTTGGATACAATGCATTGCAATATCTTTTCCCCCAAATCACTTCTACTTAATTCACCCAATCAAGCAAATCAAAACCTGAAAGTTATCCTTGATTCTTCCCTTAATTTAACCTTCCACATTCAGCTGCCTGATCTTTAAAACACCTATCTTCTACTATCTATCTTCATTGCTGCTACCTTACTCAAGGTCCCCCAAGTCTCTTGAAATGTTTCATCTCTTAATGCTGTACCCTTCTAATCTATCCTGAGCAATACTGCTAGAATGAGCTTTCCAAAGTGTAAAGCTCATTAATTTTATTCCCTCCACAAAGAAATCATACTGTTGACAAGATGAAGTCCAAATCTACTCTGCAAAGCTCAAAATGACTCACCTAGCTTAATATTACATGACAACCCTTACCCTACTCTCTATTTAGGCACACAGAACTATTTGGAGTACTCTTAAACATGCCATTAAGGTTTCACTTTTTCTTTTCTTTTTTTCTTTTTTTTTTTTTTGCAGTACTGGGGATTGAACCCAAAGCCTCAAATAGGTGAGGTAAGCACTCTACCACTGAACTATATCCCCAATATCCCCAGCCTCTTCCATTTTATTTTGAGATAAGGTCTCATCAAGTTGCCTCGGCTGGCCTTGAACCTGAGATCTTCCTGCTTCATCTTCCAGAGAAAATTTCACATTTTTTCTGATAAGTGGACAAGTTTAGTAGATGAGAAGAATCAATCTCAGACAAATCTCTATTTACCATTAAAGATTTTGCTCAAACATCACCCTCCTTTAAAAGTCTTTTCTGCTACTTCATCCTAATCTTGAGGAAAACCAAGCAGAATCAACTGCTCCTTCATTTCGGGTCATAGGATCCAGTGCAGTCCTCTTTCACAGTTCCTCCAACACTGTTGCACATTTATGCAAATGTCTGTCTTCATTAGACTGAGAGCTTCCTAAACAGCAGGAACTATTAAATTCATCTTTTTGGCTCTGCAAATCTTGGAGGCCATTTGAATGAACAGATTTTAAAATTATTACTCCTTACTTACCAAACTGAAACTGCTGGTTGTCCATGAGACGAATAGAAGCAGGAGCACATCGCTATTTAAAAAAGAAATGCATGAGAAAGAAAAGAATGTGATATAAGTTTAATACAGTAAGAAGATAAATGAGTAGGATGAGTATTATCTTTATGTATGTAAGAGATCAAGAACTTAGTTCCTAGAGATATATAGTACAAAAGAAACTTAATTTTTAATATAATTTTATGAAGACAAAACATCAGTAGCATCTATAAAATATTTGAACAGGAGAAATCTACATACAAAATAGATGAATACATATATGCATAAACTATTGGATCTTTAATTTCAACAATGAGATCTGTTTACTGACTAGCAAAGATCTATGAAAAATAGCCTAAAAAAAAAAAATAAACAGGCCTCAAGTTGGGACTATTTTAGAACAAAGTAGAAATTTATAAGACTACAACAGTGTCTCAAAAATTATGCCATTTATGACTATACTGTGTTAGGTTCCTGCAAACTTTAAAAATGAGGAAGATGACAGCAGAAATTTTTATGTGGCAAAGTACTTTAAAAGTTATCTGTAATATCTTCATTATCCCTTCTCATAATCCATTTTAAATAGAAAAACCATCCAGTGTTCAGATTTCTAAGTTCTTCAAATTTACTTGTATGAAAACATCAATGAAATTCTGAAGGATAAGATAATGTATCCAACAAATAAAAACAAGCCAGTGGTGCATGCCTGTAATCCCAGTACTCAGGAGGCTGACACAGTAGTATCTGAGGTTCCCAGCCAGCCTCAGCAACTTAGTAAAACCCTGTTCCAAAGATAAAAAGAAAAGAAAATAGGGCTAGGTGTGTATCTAAGAGAGAAGAATATCCCTGGATTTAATCTCTAATACCACTAAAAAAAAAATAAAATAAAAACTGCACCACTGTTGTATTTATTTACATGTGTTAAAAGTTGCAAGAAAAGAGAACAAAGGAAAGTAAATACAGACTGAGCATCCTTAGACCAAAAATTTGAAATCCAAAATGCTCAAAATATCATTTTTAAAAATAATTTATTGGTGCATTGCAATTATACATCACAGTGAGGTTCCATGTCTTAAAAACACATAAACACACAGCTCTTTGTGTAATTCCCTCTGTGTTCTACTTTACCCCGTTCCCCCTTCCCCCTCCCACACTAGTTAGTGAATTTGGTAATAATACATTCACACATTGCCATAGTGTTCTTTGAACAATTTCCTTCCCCTGTTCCCCTTCTTCCTCTTTGTAACTCTCAACCCTAAGCCCCTTCAACTACTCTACCAATATCTCTTAGCATTATTAAAAGTCTCTTCTGTTTCCTATTTTCTCTATACCTTCCACAAATGAGAGAAACATACCTTTTGAAGTCTGACTTACCACACAAAGTTTCAGATTTTAGAGCATTCTGGACTTCTATATTAGGGATGTTCAACTGGTAAAGGCTATGCAAATATCCCAAAGTCTGAAAACCTCCAAAATCTGAAACATTTCTGGTCCCAAGCATTTTGGATAAGGAATATTCATGAACCACTACTCATAATTGTGTTAAGCTAAAACACTACCATCGGAATAAAAGTTCTTATTAGCTACAATTTCTCCACAGAATTAAAGTAAGCTGAACTCAAATGAGACTTTTTATTTCCTATATAAACTTTTAGCATGGCTAAAGTTCTACCAAGAGGTTGCTTGTAGACTATATATTTTGACAAATGCCATAAACTTTTAAAAATTTATCTTCTGAGTAATATTTATCAATAAAACGTGTAACAAACAATTTCTGGACTCATCCAAGAGAATAAAATATACATGTTAATTATATACTGAAACATTTTTGCTATTATTTCCTTTTAATTAAACAAATCCTTAATCTTTAAAAAATATAATATTTTATTCCATCCAATAAAAGGACTAGATAAGATCTAATGTATTTACTCACTTTTGATATTAAGATGAGATAACTGATTTATTTTTTAAAAGTGACTGCCAATTCTAAAGAGACAGTATTAAGTAACTTTATATATACATTATAATTATAACCTATCACCTTAATAAAGAATCTTATGCTTTCAAGTTGCTGTCATGTTTTTATTTTATATAAGTAATAATCTTGTCAAGGTGGTAGATCTGGTATTACCTCATTTTATAGATAAAGACATAAGAATCAGTTAGGGTAAAATACTTATGCAAGGGAAGATTGAAGTAAGACCAAGATATCCTGACTGCCAAATGAGCACTATTTCAAGAATACCACACAGCCTCCCCCAAATCACAACACACACAGAACTTCAGATTCATATTTGACCCAAAACTACATTAAAACTATCTTACTTGCTATTTTGTGGTCTTCTTAGAAGTTCAATAGTTTAAAAAACAAAAAACAGAGCCGGGCGTGGTGGCGCATGCTTGTAATCCCAGCATTCGGGAGGCTGAGACCGGAGGATCCTACCTAGTGAGGCACTCCACAACTTAGTGAGACTCAGTTTCAAAATAAAGAATAAAAAATAGGGCTGGGGGTGTAGCTCGGAGGTAGAACACCCCTGAATTCAATCCCCAGTACCGCAAAAAACCAAACAAACAAACAAAAAACAACAACCTGAGC
>PVLC010007564.1:0-62726 GCA_004027655.1 Graphiurus murinus | reverse complement strand
GGTACTGGGGATTGAACTCAGGGGCATTCTACCTCCGAGCTACACCCCCAGCCCCTTTTTTTTATTCTTTATTTTGAAACAGAGTCTCACTGAGTTGCGGAGTGCCTCACTAGGTAGCTGAGGCTGGCCGCGAACCCGGATCCTCCGGTCTCAGCCTCCCGAATGCTGGGATTACAAGCGTGCGCCACCACGCCCGGCTGAGAAGGATAATCTTTGAATGAAGACACCCCTCCTAAAAATATGACCTTAGAAAAAAGGGAATGTTCAATGAAACATGCCCTTCATACCATGGAAAAGGTGCTTTGTGGCCAGTTCTCTGTTTCTTCCAGGTGCCTATAGCCCCAGAAAGTCTCCTTCTGGAAATAGCTAAAAGAAACCAGGAAATAAACCAACACATGAAAGAGTAGCAGGGAAGCAGGAAGTGATGCAGGAGAAACGGAGAGGCTGAAACTGAACCTGGTGGTCTCTCAGAAACATGGTGGGGTATGGCATGCTCGCAGGCATTCTCCCAAGAACAGGCTACTTTCTTTAATTGGTGCCATGGTTTGGATGTTTCTTGTCCCCCAAGTGTTCATGATTTGGAAGCTTAGTCTCCAATGTGGTAGAAATAAAAGGTGGTGGGTCCTTTAAGAGGTAGGGTCTAATGGAAAGCAATTCTGTCATGGGGGACATCTCTCAGAAGGGATGCAGTAGTTCTTATTAGCCCCAGTTAGTTCCCTTGAGAGTAAACTATTATGAAAAGAGCAAGCTGACCCTTCCCCAGTCTCCATTGTCCTGCCTTGCTATGTGATCTGGCCCTTCATGTGCTCCTGCCATCTGCTGTGACTCCTTCACCAGAGTTAAGCAGAACTGGTGCTATGCTCTTGAACCTGTTGAACTATGAACCAGGTAAAGTTCTCTACTTTATAAGATGCTTAGTCTCAGGTATTTTATTATAGCAACATACAATAATTAATATAATAATCATTTCCCCATACTTTGGTCATTTCTCTATGGGAAACATTTTTATATTTAATTATGTGAAGTTCTCCTTTTAACCGATGGGTTTCATAGTTATTTTCAAGTGAAAATAACATTGTCCACTTTCCAGCCAGGAACTCTTCTGGGTGTAAAAAGAAATTTTAAAAAATATCTCAAATTATGCTCTATGGAAGTACAGTCTGGTTTGTCCAAATGATTGCTTACTTAAGAACAAAGTTAGGTTTACATATGGCTCAAATAATCACATATCTAATGTGAATATCTTTAAAATGAATCATGTTGATTACTCAGACACCTGAGTATGTAGCTTTTCATGCATGGTCTTAATGGAAGAATGAATCCTTGAAAAACTAACTCTAAGTATTTGCTGGACATCTTAAGAAACGTGCAGAATGACTGATAAATGAGTACATCAGAAATGGTGCGTCTTCTATGGATGGAGAAATGCACCATTTTCTTAAAAAAAATTCATAACCTGAAAAACATTTCTTTGGCAAAGTAAGTCTATTATTTATTTTTGTGATTATGATATAAATTTCTTTGTTCTTACCTCTATGAAAAAAACTACTAAAACTATTTGCAATTAAGCTTTCAAATAGGTGAATAATCGTGATCCTAAAAAACGTTCTGTTTTCCATGGTGCTACCCACAGGGGATGCCAAAGTCCTCCATGAGTAGCTCATGTCACTTCGGCATGCAAATCTGCAAACAAACCTTCCCATCACCTGAAGTCCTCCCACCCACAATGCCCAGGTGAACTAGGCAAAGGGTACAGAAATAGGACAGAGTGATGGAAGAGGCATTCTGAAATGGCAAAGTGTGAATGTCAGCCTTTCACTTTAAAAAAAATTGGAAATATGGTCAAATAAGGAAATACATATGAGTGCAACAAGTTCTCAGAGGGCTGCCTCTAGCTAGCTGGAAAAATTTCATGAGCATTTCCAATCTTCATTTCTAAATAAACCCAAACCCATTGTTCTACCTGCATGGAAGCACAGCTCATAGAAATGAGAAAGGTACTTTCAAGGCTGCCACTTGTTTAAGTCAATACTCACCTGTGCACCTGGCTGCGTGAGGCTGCAGGACCCCCCAGACGAAGGAGCAAATCCTCAGTGGATCCTATGAGCAAGGCAGGTATTCCGTGGGTGGGATGCTGGCTGAGAGAGGTGCTCTCCACCTCTGCCTGATGAGCCAGAGCTATTTCTCTTCTTGGTCTACTAAAGTGCCCTGCCTTTGGTGCTGAGGAAGAACATCAGTAATGTTTACCTCTGCCAGCACAATCTGGTTGAGCAGGGAGTGGAGAGAGGGGGTCATGTATTCTTGAGGCAGGATTGCCTTCCAGGCCCTACCTTAGGAAATAGGACACCTCAGAGACTCGGCCTCCTGGGGCTTTCAAATAGGGAGGATTTATCATCCCCAAAAAGCTCTGTGTGAGCAGAGATGACATGTGGAGTAAGTGCTGCTACCCAGGAAAGCCTAGCAGGCCTCCACTGGCTGCATTTATGGGGGCCCCACAGGCACCCCAGTGCTGTCACATATGCATCCCTGCTATAAAGGATGCTGGTCTCCAAAATTACCTTTTAACCAGGTAACCTCTCAAACTGCAGAGGTGCTAAAGCGGGGCACTTGGGCATGAGGCAGCTGGGGTTTCTCCATGGGTTCTCACCTTGGTGTGGACACAGATTCATTTCAGTGTCTCCTGTCCAGGAAGGAGTGTGCAGAGAGGTTCTGGGGGGGGGGCACCTCACCCTGCAGAGATATTCCTAACAATAAGATGCTCAGATCTGTCAGTTTCCTGGGGAATATGCAGACCTCTGTGGGGTGTAACTTGAGCAGGAGAGGTTTCTCCAAGAGAACACAATCTTTCTGCAGTCAGTTTTTAAAGACCTCTTGGGAGGAAAAGAAACATGTCAAATAGCACAAGACACACAATAGACACACACACACAATACACACACACACACACACACACATACACACATACACACACACGTGCATGTGCTTGTTTTGAGGATTTATTGCCCACTTACTGGGCTAGGCACCATGCATGATGCTTCGCTTTTTTTATTTAAAGTAATCTTCAAAATGGTTCTGTGACACCGGATGATTATCTCCACTTTAAATGTGATGGAGCTGTTTAGGGCTATTTCCCAGTTAGCCATTTAGCTTTCGGCATTTGATTTGTCAATGCTTTTAGGGAGTTGGTCTTTATAGCTCCTCGGTATATCCTGTTATTACTCATAGTTAATGACAGGGGTCTAGAGCAGCCAACCCACTTCCTGGGTCGCCTAGGATTCTGGGGACTCCAGTGACCTCCATCATTTCCTGTGCTGCTGCCCAGAATGGGCTTTCGGCCGGAATTGGAGATAGAGTCAAGCCGTTTCATTCAGCAGCATGTCTGGATCAAATGGCAAACTAAGTGAGGAGCAGCCGTGTAAATCCATCAACCGATCTCTCTCAGGCTGCAAAATGCTACCGCAGAACGGAGCCTCCCAGGCTCATGATAAAGGCATGTTTCTAAGCAGAAGCAAAGCTTTGGAGGCTGGGACAGAAGGGCAAGATATCCCGGCCAGAATCAAGGCTGAGAAAGTTAGTCTCCATCTCGCCCT
Source organism: Graphiurus murinus (assembly GCA_004027655.1). Classification (NCBI taxonomy): domain Eukaryota; kingdom Metazoa; phylum Chordata; class Mammalia; order Rodentia; family Gliridae; genus Graphiurus; species Graphiurus murinus. Next base: position 59,136 of record PVLC010007564.1, on the reverse strand, counting down.
CCTTGCTGGAACTCCAACAGAAGCTTTTGCCATCCATGACCACCCCGACTAGATGGCAGTATGGAGGTGTTGTGGCTTGTCAGAAGAGGAGGGGCAGGGAGGGAGTACAGATAAAAGTGTGTGTGTGTGTGTGTGTGTGAGAGAGAGAGAGAGAGAGAGAGAGAGAGAGAGAGAGAGAGAGAGACAGAGAGAGAGAGAACATGCATTGTGTGCAATAAGAGAATAAGGCAGAGTTGGAGGAAGGTAGGGAGAGGGGGCAGGGGCAGAAAAGTAGGGGCTACTGAGACTGGAGGATCCAGGTTCACGGCCAGCCTCAGCTACCTAGTGAGGTACTCTGCAACTTAGTGAGACTCAGTTTCAAAATAAAGAATAAAAAATAGAGCTGGGGGTATAGCTCGAAGGTAGAATGCCCCTGAGTTCAATCTCCAGTACTGCAAAAAAAAAAAAAAAAAAGGAAAAAGTAGGGAATGCAATGAAAGCAGGGTTGATTTCAACTCCAACTGCATTTTCAGTTTTATATAGTCATAAGCATGGCTAGTGTGTAATGTAATGGTCTCACTTCTTCAGAAACCAAAAATCAAGTGATTCTCAAATTCTCTCCTTTGATGTTTGGGTGTACATATATACTATATGTCAGGGGGAAAACAAGATCCTCCTAGCTTAGTGACATGAAAAAAGACCTGTGAAATTCAGACTGAAATACCGATTTCAAAATTGAAAAGTAAAGCCAGGGCTTGAGGAACACAAGCCCCTCTCATGTGTCCTGCTGCCGTCCTTGGGGATCCTGCAAGTCGTCTTTTCTGGTGACTCAAGTTGGGGGCCCCGGTGAGTCCTGGGTTCCTGGTGCACTCTCAGCGGGGGCCCAGGTGGGAGGCGGGTGATGATGGGGCGCAGAACCTTCTCCCTGCTCCCTTTGGCTTCCTTCCCACTGTGTTTTCCCACTCTCCTGTTCCCTCCTTCCTCCCTTTTCCTGCTCACTTGCAGCTCCAGGACCAGCATGGAGCTCTGTTCCTGCCACGTTAATAAATGGTATCTCTCTGCTGCTCAGCCCTCACTGCAGCCTGAGCCTGACAGGGCCGCCATTCATCACAACAGATCGTCCCGACGCCACTGTTTACCCTGCTTTGCAGAATCTAACGGCTGGAGTTTAATTTCTGTGTGTGCTATCTCTTGAAGAAATGTAGCATCGTCACTGTGATTAATAAATTCACAGTTTTCTTAGAGTTTCGTCAAGCACAGTGTATATCAGACCCTTTAAATTCACGCTACTGCACAGAAATGGTAATATCATGTAACACCTGTTCCCAGAAATCTGGCCCAAGCCCTGGCTTCTGACCTTTCCTGGAACTCACACCCCTCTGTGTGGCACAGAATGTCCACGGTCACTCTACCCAGATGTTTGTCCAGGGCCATATTGGAACATGCTCTGTGCGTAAGCCATTTCAACTCGCACCCCATGGCCCATACAGTAACACAGAGGCACACCATCCGTCTCCCGGCACCAAGGCACGACACACTCATTATGAAGGAGAGCCGCTGAATTCCTAATGAAGTGCAGGAGGAAGGGAGGGTCCCCCCAAAACAGATGTTACAAAAATAGCCTATGTCATTAAGGCAGCAAAACAATATGAAAATGGGATGCACTTGAGACCAGCGCCTATTTCCATAATTTATGGAAATGGCTTTTTTTTCCCCCCTCTACATTTAATGGCCATTGGGAGCTCCATTAAGAATCTACCCTCCCTCCATCTTCTTTTATACCCTCAAATTAGAAATCACTGCCGCATTCTGAGTGTTTTTTGTTTTAATCCCATTTAATTGATTGAGATGCACTCTGTTTTATTTCTTTGATATTTGGGTGTGACAGTCATCCCAGGATCTGCAGAAGGCTAGGAAGACCAAGCCTGAATAAGAGTCAGGAGAGGCTGGTGGCGTTGGTGGGTTCCATTTGTAATAATCAGCTGCATTTGTAATAATTCATCTGGCGGGATTTCCTGAGTTCTTCTCCCCCTGGTGGATGTCACTCATCCGCCTGATCAGGAAGGCCAGGGTCTTTGTGAGCTTCCTCTCCAGCATCCCCATCCTGCTGTGGCAGCCTGTCCTTCACCATGAGGGCGTTTTCATCTCTCTCCCATTCCATCCTTCTGAAAGGAAGACAAATACTGGGGGCAGAGGGCAGCCCCACTCCAGACCCTGCTGGCCGTATGAATTAAGTGAGTATAGAGCCAGGAAAGACATGGCAGAGGCCCAGCCCAGAGGGTGAGTGCAGGATTGGTTTTGTATTCAGGGAGAAAACACAAAAACCCTTGCAAAGGCTGCCTCCCACACACAGCGGAAGCAGGCAGTGGCTCCCCAGTCCTCAAGCTTGCTGTGTGGCGCTCACTCGTGAACTGGTTTACAGCATCATCGAGGCACCATGCTGGCTGGATGTCATGGTACTCCAGGTCATGCTGAGACTCTGCCAGGAGGAGCCCCAGTCACTGTCACCCACCAGGGTGAGTGGCGTGGTGGAGATATGAAGGGGGCCACAGGGACAGGCATGGCTCGGCTGCAGAGAGAGCTCAGAGGAGGGGAAGGTGTCTCAGATATGGTGGAATGGGGGGGAAGTTGGGCAGATAATGAGCAGGAAGGGCTTTTCTAGCTGGGAACCCAACACGTACAAAGAGTGGGGCTGGTCAGGGTCAGTGTAGCAGGCACCTGAGTCCAGGGGGAAGAGGTGACCTGTGTAACCGATGGCAGATGTGTGGGGAGGGACTCTGTGACCATCGTTTTGTCTGACTTTACCCTTGAAGATTCAGAGTTGACTCTACTAACAGGCCCCCATCAAGAAGTGAAGAAGTGACATGGTCAGATATTTGCATACAAACCAGCAGGGGCAGTGTGGACGATGATGGAGTGGAACGGAGTCCACCAAGGCGCTTCTTGCAATGTTGAGATGGCAGAGAGAGTTGAAAGGCAGGCAAGGCCCTGGGAGTGGAGCAGGACCGCCTCTGGTCCACCTGGCTGAAGCAGGACTTATAGAACATGGTGCTGAAAAGCTGAGAATGGCCGGGGATGTACTGAGATTGCTTGCTGGGTGACTGGGCCAGAGCAATGGACTTTATTTTTTTTATTTTTACTTTTTTGTGGTACTGAGGATTGAACCCAGGGGCATTCTATCCCCAAGCTACACCCTTAGTCCTATTTTTTTAATTCTTTATTTTGAAACAGGGTATCATAAGTGCTAAGGGTCTCACTAAGTAGCTGAGGCTGGCCACAAACCCTGATCCTCGAGTCTCAGCCTCCCAAGTACTGGGATTACAAGTATGCACCACCACTCCCAGCTATCAATGGACTTTAATTAGGAAAAGAAAGAAAAGGTGAGGAAAAAACAGGTAAAAGTGTATTTAGACCTCATGTGAGGCCTGTTGTGTCTCAAAAAGTAGAAATAGGGAGTTCTTGCTCTCTATAGAATTGCATCTTTTGGGAAATGGAAGCTATCCACTAGTGGACTGGGAAATACACAAAAATTTTAAGATGCAAAGAGAAGATGCAGTAAGTTGACCGGAACAGCCAAAACATATAAAAGGAAAGAAAGAAACACACAAAATTAGTAAACTTAAGGTACATTGGAGGAAATAAATCCAAGTAGAGCAATTAAAATATATGTATGTTCAGTTTCCTCTGCTTTTAGTAAATGTTTATTTGGTAAAAACTTCAACTTTATAGAAAATACATGACATTATAGAGCCTTTTCTGTATAAATTTCATCAGTATCTTTATTTAAGTATGTTTTTTACTGATGCATTGTAATTACACATCATAATGAGGTCTAGAGTGATTGGAACATACTACACGTACACAGTACTTGGTGTGTTTCCCTCCAGATCCCATGATGCTCCCTCCCTTCCCTACACATGCTGCTGAGATTGATCGGTATTGATAATTTTGTATATGTACATAGCATTATTTGAACTGCTTGTCACATTTATTTTATCATCCTCTCTCTATATATCTGTAGTATTTGTGGAGCTAGCTACAGGTAAATTATGAACATGGCAACCCTTTTACATAGGTTAGTGTAAATTCCCAAGGAAGAAGGACATTCTATAATGTAACCACAGCAAAACCACAAAATCAGAACATTCATAGACCATTGTTTCTGTCAACATTCTCAGTGCCATAGTTGAAAATGATTAACCATACAACTTAGAGGAAGGGAGATTTATTTGCTCACAATTTGGGGGGGATTTTAGAGATTCAGTCCACATCAGGCTGGGTTTGCAGAGTTCAGAACATGGAGGCAGGAAGGGGAGTGAGGAGGAACGTGAGCTCTGACCTCACATGCTGGAGGCTAGAAGTAGAGAGAGAGCAGGGGGAGGAGAGACCTTATGCAATTCCCAAGGCCACACCCCAGGCACCTTCCTTAACAACTAAGCCATACCTCCAACATTGCTACCTTGCTTCCATGTGGGATAGGGTGACACTCTAAATTCAAACCAATAAAACCATCATCTAACTCATATTTCAAATTCATATTTCACCAGGTGTCGCATAATATCATTTATAGTGAAATTCTTTCCTGTTTATTTTCTGATTCAGTATCACACATTTTATGTAGTTGGCACATGTAATTAATCTCTTCCACTCTTGAAGAGCTCCTCAACTTTTGTCTTCAAGAGCACTGATACTTTTGAGGTGCTTCAGGAGAGTTTCTTTGTGGCGAGACCCTCAGCCTGAGTTTGCTCAATGTTTCCTCATCCTTAGATTTAGGTTATGCATTTGCAGGAAGGTTACAGAAGTGGCACTGTATCTTTCTTTGAGCATCATACACCTCCTCTGTTCTGCATGGAGAGTCTCTTTCCTGGTGAAGTACCTTCCAATAGTCTGCCGACATGGTGTCTACTAGGTTTTTCCATCATGAAGTTACTATTTTTCCATAAACTTAAGAAAATCGTTTGTGGAGAGATCTTTGGGATGATTACCATGTCCTATTCTTTGCTGAACTTGTGCCCAGTGATGTTGGGAGTGAGGGATTCCCCCGAGGACATTGAGTGTTTATTTTTCCACATTCAGGCAGCTCAATAGCTATGGTATTCTCTATTGTTTTGCTGAAGATACATGTTCTGTGTGGTTCTATTTGCCTGTCTCTTTTTCTTTTTTCAAGTATAAATATCATGGTGGATGTTTAGAAAGATTCGGATCTAAGTAGTTGCTCTTGGGCTTCTCTAAAAAGAGACTTTCAGACTGGGCTGAAGAAAACACAACAAAACCCCCTCACTAACCTGGCTATATCATGTCTACAAAAATATACTGAAAGAAAGTCTATAACAAGTAAAAGGTTGAAAATAAAGAGACTGACAAAGAGATTCCAGATAAAAGTAAACAAATATAAAGCTGTACAAATAATATTAATATCAGAGAGGAATTTAATATTGAACATTCTAAACAATACAGAGAGATATACTAATAACAAAAGTCACAATTTATGAATAAAATCTATTTGTAATAAACCTTGATAAATCAAACAACTTAACATTCAACATGTAAAAAGAAACTAGAGGTACAAACAAATAGTTATGGTACAAGGCATTTATAAACCTTACTCAGATATTTCTACTAGGAAACAAGAACACACATTAGTTTAAAAGTTAATATACATTTATACGTACATAAATATAAGCACATAGACAAATGTAGGTTGTTTAGAGATTGTTCAGAATATGTGTACCTATATTTTAAAGTTGCATGTTTTTATCTATAAAAGATATCTTTTTATGAAAGTAATTTTCAGTTTATATTCTCCAATTCTGAGTCATAAATAAGTGATAAAAGATAGCAAAGTCTTGATTCTTTGGAAGGAATTCAAAACACTTTATACCAAAATCTATGGAGCAAACTGCATGGTTCATATAAAGACTGTTATCACCTTTGAAGAGGATATATATATATATATATATATATATATATATATATATATATATATAGAGAGAGAGAGAGAGAGAGAGAGAGAATAACTGTACTCAGTCCAATAAATTAGGAAAGTCAAAAAATATAAATAAGAAACTGAAAGACATAATCATAATGTTGTAAAATAATGCAATATGAAATAGTAACAAACAATAAATTCAAATTTGGTTTCAAAAAAAGTCAAGAAATTTAACGGCCTTTTCACAGCCTCATTAGGTATATCACTAGGATCATAAGAATGTACCCATCAGGAAAATCACCCATGACAAAAAAAATGCATGAGCAAGAATTTAGGAGACCTAATGTGTCACCTCACAGCATGTCTGCCACTTTCAAAATGACCTGTGAAACTCCCTAGGCATGTTTTAGGTGATCTGACTATAAATACAATGTAATAACACTAGTCTAGATAGACCACTGTTTAAAAAGCAGTTTGTGGTAGTTTATATATTGCAGAGCAAGTAATTTCTGTCCATCTGCTTGTAGTTTTGAAAAGTTCAATCCCAACCTCTGCTCTCCCTGTACTTCTTCTCTGCACCTCACACACTAACACAGCCTTCTCCTCTTTCTGGGCCAACATTTTATAGCTGCATCAGATTGGATGGACTCGATGGAGATCAGTTGTGTTAGAGTGAATTCATACCTGTGTCCTGATCCTCAGGTTTAGTATTGCTAGAAAGAATTTATATATGTTATGCCCCTGACACTGCCAAACAGAAATGTTCTTTGTATACCATTTCAAGAATTGATGGTGTGCTTTTGTGTAATGTAAATGTTTATTTCTGTGATATTTTCAGAGTTGAAATACAGTACGGGCATATTGTAAAAGTGCACAAAAAGCAGTCTTCTCATTTCTGCATATAAACTAAAGGACTTCTGCCAGGCTGGATTTCATAGGCATCATCAGGGAACAAGCCAGTGTGATTTGGGAATTGGCAGAGGGAAATTTGGGTGTAGCACCATGACAGGTCCTGGAAACTCTGATGTTGGGTCTTCCTGAGTCAATTTCAGGAACTCAGGAGTCACAGAGTGAAATAGCTCAGGCATGCACCCAGGAACCAGCATGATCAGGTTTTGATTCCTGGGTTTGTTACTCTTTCACTGCATAACTTTAGTCTATTAGAAAGAAAGAACACACATTAGTTTAAAAATTAATAAACACTTATACCTGCATAAATATAGCCTGTAGAGAAATATATATTGTTTAGAGATTGTTCTGAATATGTGTACCTGTGGATTATTTATGAGATTGGCATGTGTTTATCTATAAAAGACACAACTATTTATAAAAGTAAGGTTATTTGCAGTTTATATTCTCCTATTCTTAGCTAATAAAATTATAAGTAAGTAGAAAAAGATAACAAAACCTTGATTCTTTAGATAACTCTTTTAGGTAACTCACAGATTAAAGAAAAGTCAAAACAAAAAAGAACATTGATTTTCCTTTTTGCATCCCAGTTCCCCATCCACAAAAAGGGCATTATGTTAATAGTTTTCTTACATGGCTTCCTTATATGGGAATCAAATGTGTTGTGATATAAAGTGCTTAGAACATTAAATAACACATAAGAAGTACTATATTTAGTGATTATTATTTCAATATAGGTTAGGACTTTTGGGAGAATCATTTCAATTTATGATATCTTTGTTATTTATTTTTTGATGGAAAGATATATGCAGAACATCAAGTTTCAATAAATCAAAATTTTTCTTTTGGGGGTTATTGTGAATTATAGGTTTGGGGAATTAAACTAGTATTAGTGATGTGAAGATGTTGGACAATTCCTCCCATGATAAAGAATAAAGCAGACAAAATACCAAAAATCAATCATCTCGGGGAAGTGAAATACCCAAAAGTAGGCAAAAATGTCTTTCTTGTGAAAAAGTGCTACTGCATTAGGTTAAAATGGTGTGTAACTCTTCTTGCCCATGGGCATTTCCATCTGTGGGCAGCAAGAATCTGAAGCTCTAATACTTGTGGGTAGCAAACTTCACTTGAGGTGAAGGCAAAGATTCTATAAAGTTAGGTGGAGATTCTGGGAGAAACAGAGCAACAAAGGAATTGAGATACATCTCTGCCTGGCTTCTAACTTCACATGCAGGTGGGAGATCCCAAGGAGACAGGTAAAAAGCAACTGCCTGGGGAGACATGAACTTGTTCTTCTTTTGAGTGTGTTCCTCAATCCACATAGACCTGGCTTCCGGGCTTGGAAGACAGAGAGTATAACTCCTCTGCTCAAATTGTTGTTATCTGATCATTTGACTATACAAGTAGAAGAGAAACCTATATAGATCAAAGCTTAAAAATGTATGAGCAGAAAAAAATTGTGACTATAAGGGGATGGATTTCTTAGTTTGTGTCTAGATAAGTTAATTGTTTATTAGAAAATGATCAAAAGTCCTAGAAGGGCAAAACAGGATTCAGAATTATGATAAATATGTTCTAGCGCATAATTTTCAAGCAAAAATTACTAGACACTTAAAAATAGAAAAGTGTGTCTAGTACTAATGGGAAAGAGTTGTCAGTTAAGATTGACTTCAAACAAATAGGCTCTGGAATCACATTTATCAGACTTGTAAGTCATTGTTACACATATTTCTAATATATAAATAGTATACAGAGAGTTAAAGGAAAAAATTCCAATTATATATTAACAAATATGGTCCTTGATGGGCAAAAGGAAACTATAAAATAAACCAAATGGAAATACAGAAACTGATGAGTGAAATAATTGAAATAAAATATTTACTAGATGGGCCTAATAGATAAAACACGGAAGAAGAAGCAGTGAACTTGAAGGTATACTGGTAGAAATCATCCAATAAAAAGGGCAGAAAACATTTAAAAATAGTAATTGTAATCTTGAAGATCTATGGAACAATAAGAAGTATATATATATATATGTGTGTGTGTGTGTGTGTGTGTGTGTGTGTGTGTGTGTGTGTGTAATTTGAGGAGAGAGAAAATTTTGAAATCTAATGGATGAACTGTCTCAAATTTGGCAAAAATGTTAATTTACAAATATAAAAGTATTAATGAATCTGAAATAAAACAAACTCAAAGAAAATAAAACTTAGAAACACAGCAGTCAAAATGCTGAAAGCCAAAGATAAAAGATAAAATCTTGAAAGGAGAAAATTGACTCCGTCACATAGTGGAACAATATAATGAATGCCTGACTTCTCATTAGAAAATGGGAAGTCAAGAAGACATCTGAATGACATATTTAATGAAGGACATACTGAAAGAAGAATGAAAAAAATATATATCAAGCAAGAATTCTCTATCCAGTCGAATGATCCTTAAAAAGAAAAGGTGACAAAAGGATTAGCAAGGAAAGAATAACAGAACATTTCTTCCTAGTGTTGTTAGCTTGTTCTACAAGACCTGATCAAAGAAGTCCATTAAGCAGAGGGGCTGTGTGTAGATAGTAGCTTGGCTGTTAAAGTTATAATGAAGTACACCTGATAGAGTAAATTGTTAGGGAAAATTATAAGATAGGTCTTATTTTTCTCTCTTAGCTTCCTTAAAAGACATATGACTGTTTATATGAAAACTGTGATGGTTTTATTCTAATTATAATGCATATACATGAAATACAAGTAAAAAGAATCTCACAGAGGAAAGAGTATAATGAAGTCATACACTAAACTTTATATTTACCAGAAATAAGTTAACATTGAATTAAAGTGCACTTTGATAAGTTAAAAACTCATTTTGTAATATCTGCAGCAGCCACTAAAACACATATATAGAAACAGCTAAAAAGTGAAAAGAGGGACTAAAATGCCTACTAAAAATACTTGTTTAAAACAAATGAAATTAGTGAATTAGTAACATAAGAAAAAATAACAAAAAAGAAAACTAGTAAAATTGTAGTACAAATTCAATTATGTCAATAATCACACTAAATGTGAATTAAATAAACAATTGACTAAAGTTTTCAAACTTTCATAAGTTTTCAAACTGGGTGAGAAGGCAATATAGGCTGCCTAATAAATGAACTTTAAATGCAGAGACATAACTAGGACAAATGTAAGAACATGTAAAAATATATACTCTGCAAACACTATGCATAAGGGAAGCAGAATGGCTATTTAAATATGAGATAAAACATAGCTGAAGTCAGAATGAGAGATGAAAATAAGCATTTCACAACAATAAAAGAAAAACTATATAAGAAACATAATTATAAATATTTGGGGACTTAAAACCCCCCATAATATATGAAATAATCTGAAAGAATTGAAAGAGAACTAGAGATTGAACCCAGGGGCATTCTACCTCCGAGGTACACCTCCCAGCCCTATTTTATTCTTTATTTTGAAACAGGGTCTCACTAAGTTGCAGAGGGCCTCACTAAGTAGCTGAGGCTGGCCACGAACCTGCAATCCTCCTGTCTCAGCCTCCCAAGTAATGGGATGACAAGCGTGCACCACCACACCCAGTGATATAGTACTATTTGAACTATTTCCTTCATCAAACTTTCTTAAGGAACTTAAAAAACTTAACACTAACAATAAAAAGAACCAATAAAAAATTGGCAATTAAACCTAAAAGATACTTCTCAGAAGAAGAAATAACAAATAGCCAACAAATATATAAAAAGATGGTCACTATCATTAGCAATCAGGGAAATGCAAATCAAAACCACTCTAAATACACACAAAAATATCTTTACAGGGGTCAGTGCTTTAAAAAGCCACATAGTGCTTTGTTTACATGACAAACACACACTAAGAGGGTAACAGTTAGTCATTAGTTGCTTCATTTGGAGCAAAAACCCAGAGAAGTTGATGAAGCATGAGAAGTATCCTCTTTCACTTTTCATCTGAGTAAACATTTATAAACAAAGACAATATTTGAATGTATCAAGTATCGTAAGCAAGAACTAAATCATTCTTTAAGTCATCTTTAAACAAGAACTGCTTTTCTGCCTGCAGTGTGGGGCTGGTGGCCGGGAGGCCTCCACTCCGGAGGCCCACAGAGAGGAATGGGCCTTGTCAGCAGTCTCCCCAGTGAAGGAGACATTCTCCACGCCTCCTTTTTGACTTACTATGTTATCTCTTGCAGCTTAAATCTCACAAGACAATTCTCCCTTTGATGGAATGATTTACAGCATTTCTTTAGGAGCTAAAAATAATTTATGAGTCATGTTTTCCCATATTTCAGCAAGTGACAGTCTCTTTTTTAATAATGAAGTCAGGTAATTTGCTGACAGCTGCCCAGGACAGAGCTGAGTTCTGTTAGTCATGCTCTTCTGGACTAGGTTCCAAAGCTTTCAGTGAGCCCCCTACGGTTACATACTGCTGGGTGTTGTGAATTATTTTGTGGGGGGAGGAGGACTCACCTTCTGTCTTTATAAGCTAAAACACTTTCATGTATTTCTCTCAAATCTAATAGGGATTTTCTTTTGAGTGATTGAATTGTAAAGAATGGTTTTTATTGTCTTCTCTTTCCTCTAAGAATTTCTAAAATGAGTATGTTTTAATTCTATGAACAGAAAAGGCACTTCCATCTTTTAAAAAAGAGCTACATTGAGGTTTTAGACCTTGATCACTAATCAATAAGTTGAAAAATCAGAATGTATTAAAGTTTTTACTTTTGACACTAAGTCAGATAAATTAAAGACACATTAGGACTAATTTGTGTTTCAAAGTACTTCACAAATATGAGTAAACAAATGAAACATAAACAAGTTTTATGACACTTTAGAAAATTAGTAAGAGCCGGGCGTGGTGGCGCACGCTTGTAATCCCAGCATTTGGGAGGCTGAGACTGGAGGATCCGGGTTCGCAGCCAGCCTCAGCTACCTAGTGAGGCCTTCCGCAACTTAGTGAGACCCAGTTTCAAAATAAAGAATAAAAAATAGGGCTGGGGGTATAGCTCGGAGGTAGAATGCCCCTGGGTTCAATCCCCAGTACTGCAAAAAAAAAAAAAAAAAAAAAAAAAGAAAATTAGTAAGTTATGAGACAAGGAAGGTATGTGGTTTCTCTCTAAACAAATAGTAAAACTTTAAACTTACATTGCTTCTATTTGTAGATTAATTTGAATTTCAATATAATATGCAAATTAAAAATACAGTTAGCTCAGAGAGATTATCTGCTCACATTTTTATCACACAGTAAATCAGTTTTAAATCCTTCCTAAGGCACTAACTACATATTAGCACCTAGCCAGTGGATATTGATGTTGGACTTGTGCTAGGCCGGGGAAGAAGGAAAATGACTACAAAGAGGGGAAGGAGTAGGGCTGGGAAGACAGGGGTGACCTTTTGGTCCAGGATGGGCAGCTTTATTGGCTTTCATGACCTCTTGCAATCCCAGTACTTGGAAGGCTAATCACAGGTTCCAGACCAGCCTTAGCAACTTAGCAAGACCTTGTTTCAAAAAAGAAAATTAAAAGGGTTGGGGATATAGTTCAGAGGTAGAATGCCCCATGGGTTCAATCCCCAGTATGACAAAACAAACAAACATACAACAACAACAACAAAGAACATGCTTTGGAAGGAATAGGAATCTAGCGTCCTTACAGAGGGCCCAGTGGGAGCCATTATAATTTATGGAGTCATCCTGGTCCCTTCTTCGTGTGATTAGCAGTATCCTTTACAGCTGGGAGCTTCTACCTTGGCAGAGTCCCCTCTGAGGCAGGACAGAAGGGCTGAGAGCCCCCCTACCAGGAAGTGGGGGCACTGCTCCAGGACTTTTTCTTCTCAGCTCCACGGGGTGTGGCAGCCAAGATTGGCTTCTCCCAGGCCTGCAGGCAGGATGAGCCGGTCAGCATGAGAACATGCTTTGCAGATGGGAAGTGGAGATGACTGCATTTTCTCCATTGATGAACGTGGACGGGCCTTCCACACTCTCAGAATGCAGAGTCTGAGCAGGAAGATGAGTCAAGAAGACTGTCTTGGACGTGCAGGGAGATTTGGGTTTGAGAATGTTCCTAGTTGTGTGAGATGCAGATCCACCCTTCTTCCTCTGAGAATCACCAGACAGGCTCACTGAGGCCCTCCCAGGGTGCCAGGAGCCTGAAACCTTACTCTGAGCAGATGGAATCTTTCTTGTCTGCTTTCAAATAGTTCATACACACACTCATCTGGAAAATGAAGGGGGCTGGGTCAAAGGCCAGAGAGTCCAGGAGAAATCTTAGGATTTGATTGTGCTAAATGTTGAATCTCCCTCATTTTCTTATGTTAATACCAGTAGAAATAAATAAGTAGCTGAGAAGAGAGGAAGAAGATTTTGCTAGTATTGAAAAATTGCTCCAATATTGATTTCCAATAAAATATAAAAAACAGTCAGTCTGGGTGCCAGGCAGGCACCCAGTCAGGGAGAAGCATAGATTGTCCAGATCTCCCCTTCCCCTCTGTACTTTGTCCTAGTAATATTAGCCCAGAGTAAGAATGTAGAGACAAAGTCTTTAGCCTTAGAAATACCTACAGGCAATCATTGCCTTTGTTTCCCTCTATTCTTTGTGACTCAGTCTTGGTATGGGAAATGTACACTCCTTGGGTTACTTCAAAGCACCTGTAATTGATAGGTCACCAATACAGCCTGATACAACAGAGGTAGAAAAAGATAGATTATTGACCCCTGCACTTAGTAAGTGCACTGCCTGGAGACAGGAGGTACCACCTGCCTAAGAAATAAGTCTGTTGTCTTGGTAACACTAATAAGAACATACCAATAAGAAAACTATTTAAGGGCCAGGGTTGGAAAGGGGGGAAGAGTTTCATTTTCAGGCTCTCCAGTGTGTCTGCCAGGCATACTGCTTTTCTTCTCGTCCCTATTTCCCACTGACTCTGTAAAAAAGATGTGTTGAAGCTGCAATGGAGCTGTCTATGAGTTTCAACTTCCCAATTTATCTATTTGAATCAAGGAAAAGAACCCACAGCACCATTACACCCGTAACAGAAATATTTTCTCTTACATCATCAGGTTCTTGTTACCTGGCAGGAAAGGGACAGGTCACACACCTTGGGGGCTCAAGTCCTGGGAATATTAGCTCCTCCAGATTACACCCAAAGGTTCCCAGCACATTGAGCCACTCTCAGGGGCTGGGGAAGCCCTCTCCATTTCATGGGTCATGAGCAGGACTCTGAGTACCTTGAGTAATGCCACTTTGGGGTGCCCCATCCTGCAGTGAGTCCCAGGAGGCTGGATGTTTGCAAGAATCACTACAGTCCAAACTCAGGGCTGCTAACAGGACAGTTTTTTTTGGGACCCTATACATAGTCGTGCACTCCTCAAGTGAAAACCAGGGTTGTCAGTTCCTCTAACCTTGAAAGTGAAAAAAGGCACACTCTTACATGTGTGGATGTTCACAGCTCACAAGCAGCATTGCCAGAAATATTTTACGGGGCAAAGGCTTCGTAGTCCAAGCATCTTGTTTCTTAGTGCCATAACTGGCTCTACCATTTTGAATGCATTTCACGTATTCTCTGGGTTCTTTTTCCTCTCAAATACCATATTCCCATGGAGTCATTTGTTAAATATAGTCATGGCCAGGAAATATGAAAAATGCTTTCTTGCAGAGTAGAGATTTGAGCCTGATGTAGACTGCTGATCAGGGGCACAGTTTTTCCTATTGCTGCTCTAGAAGTCATTCGCTGAAGTTTCCTGAGAGCAGAGGGCATCAGTTTGCTTTGCACCAGCTAATTGGCTATTTATCTTGAGACACTGGATGCATCTGGAAGCTCTGCATGGTGCAAGGGGAAATTGCCCGAGGTCTGACAGCTGCCTTCTCTTGAGTCTCTGTCCTCTGCTATTCCTGAGGTTTGCAGGAGACAGCTGTAAGACTGTGCCTGTTTTCACTTTCAAGGTTAGGGGACTTAAGATAAGCCTTAGAGTTATCTTAAGTCACCTTAGAAGCTTGTCCTTGTCCTTATACTTACTTTGCTTGCTAAAGATGTCAAGGTCACTGCTTCCCAGGAGCTTGCTACAGGTAGTTTCAGCCCTCTGTGCTAGCCTATGTGAGGAATTGCGCCTAAGTCGTGATAGAGATTATTTTCTATATTAGTACTTATGTTTTTTTTCATTTCTAAGAATGTGCAATTGACTTCATTAATAGGTTAGGGTGCTTTTTTTCTTTTAAAATAATCATCTGGGTACTATTAATACCAAATTTAATTTGCATAGGTAGAATTGAAATAGGAGCCATTTGTCTGATGTTGGGCATTTTAAAAACGTTAAATACTTTTTGCAAGGAAGTCATGCCAGGCTTCCAGTAAACTCTGTAAGCCTTCCCCTCCTGGAGGGCACCTTGTCGGGCAGGTGGAGATAGAGTTTTCAAGGCTGCCCCTGTTGGCTTCTCTAAACAGTGCTGTACCTCGTCCTCCTTCCATGAAGTGAGGAGAGGGGCCTGTGAAGGAAGCTGAGATACACAGAGAAGGTATAGAAATCTCTGTGTCCTTGCCTGCCCTTGGAGCCTTGTGAATTCTGCTAGGTGAAGCCCTTAGACTAAGATGCTGAGGCATTGCAGTGCTTGTGAGCTCAGGGAGACATAAGGCATAAAGAACACTGACCAGAGGACCAGGTGATCATTGAAATATGTCTCCTGACTGTTTATTCTCTCTCCCTGGAGGGTTCAGAGAGACTGCTCCTGAGTGCCTGGAAAATTCCTTATTGGTTGACAGGGCCAGGCAAGTGCTGAGCTTTGAATTCTTGTTGATGGAGGTATTGGTTGACAGTAAATGGAGATGCAAGTTTATTCTGAACAACTCAAGTTTGCAACTGATAATGGAAAGCTTGGCGAGTCAAGCAACAGGCTAGGTGTGTCTTGTAGAGTCTCCCTTCAGTGCAGAGCAATTCCAGGGCACAGCAGAAAGACACATCTGCCTTTGAAAGCCAGAGGCACCGCTTTACTAGAGCTATGAAAACAGAAGAAGTCTTTGATGCAGCCAGCCATGAAGGAGTCAGAAAACCAGCTAGGAGCCATGCAGTCAGACCAGGGAGGAGTGCATGAGAGCCAGGGTGTCACAGTTGGGATGCCACCGTGTGTTCCTATTCTTAGCTAATTTTAGAAAAAACATCCAGAACTGCACTACTTCAAGCTTAAGTAAAGTTTCATTATTACAGGTAGAAAGGGGGGACAGAGTGATTAAAGCACTACATCAGAGGTGATGCAGTGGAGTGCCTTGAAAGTAAGACACTGAGGTCTTTGAGCAGTATATTTTTTTTAAATAAGAATTCATTATCTCCTTTTTCCCACCCTGCATAGTCAATAGTCTTCTTTTCCCACCCAAAGCAGGGCAGGCCCACCAGTTATCTCCACTGTGTAAGTCTTTTAATTAGCCTTCCTTATTCATCCTCACAGGGACAGACAGATCTGACATCACTGATTAAAATGTGTTATTTGGTTAGCAAAGTCAGGGGACTGCATGGTAGAAGCTTGCTTTGTTCTTTGTTTTATTCTCATTCTTAAAGTTTAATGTATTATCCACCTATGTCCTTGGTGAGTTCTCAGTTTCTCCTTATCTCTATCTGCTAGAAGTTACTTATTATGTTGAACATTTGTTTTATAATAAAGAAAAGAAAGACACAGGAATATAATCTTTTAAAGTATGGGTATTTGGGGGCTATAACTATTTTGTGGTATTAGTAATTAATATTGGATTAATATAGTTTGCTTTTCATCTTGTAACTTTAGTCTAAACTGTTGCAAGAATCTATATAATTCTTTTTTCTATGTGTAGGTGTCTGTTAACATTCAGTGTTCAGCTGGGCTAATAGTCAACTTTTAGTTGACCAAGGTCAACATTGGTTGACAGGTTAGAGACAGAGAAAAGGATTTTGTTGTTCTGCCTAAGTATGAAAGTTTGTTCTTATTAGCAATTAATACTGCCTTTATTATCAATCAATGCAAGCTCAATCCCCACCAAGGGCAGCCTCTGGGCCACCTCCCAAGGCCTCCCTTGGCCTCCCCTGCACACTCCTCTATGACCTTCCAGAGGGTCTCTGCTTGTGGGGAAGACAGTTTCATCTAGAGATGTGTGGCCCCTCAATTGGGATATGGGAGGAGGAAGGGTCAGGCAGAGAAGAGAGAAAGGAACTTCCCAACATTCATGTCTGGTGGGTGATAGTGGGCCCAGTGAAATGTCATGGATCCAATTTTTCTTTAAAAAAAAAATGGAACAAGCAAAACATGACAGGCCCTGTTGTTTCCCCCTTAGCACAAGGTCAAGCTGAGGGGCTTCTTGTAGCACCCTTTCATGTGGGTGCTCATCTCCCTGTCCCCCTGCCTGTCTCACTCTGGGTCGTCCTCCTGCCCAGAAGGGACAAGTGTTCTCTACCTGGCTGACGTCCACATCCACCTGGCACTTCCGGGGCGGATGGGTCCCTCGTTGATTGACGTCCGGCCCATCTGGGTTCCAGCTCTTGCGCAGGTTCCGCATGGCTGAGGCGCGCTTCTCAGCTGAAACGTGGAAATGAGCAAGGCCACCTGCAAGCTCTGTGACAGATGAAGGGGTGATGCAAGCGCATCGCCAGGAGCAGAGAGTGGCATTTTGACGGCAGCTTTCACCGAAAACACATCTCTAACTCCAACCTCCCTCCCCTGCTGGGGATGCTCTATCCACCTGCCAACGTGGCCAGTCTATCTTCAGGTTCAAAACAGAATGGAAATAGTCCAAACAATCCTTCCTCCCCCACCAGCCTGTGCCCACCCCAGGGTCCTAATCAGCTGGGTCGGCTAGGAGACTGCTGCAACAGAATTCCCTTCACCATAGTGGTGGTGTGTGTGTGTGTGGGGGGGGTTATGCAGTAGACATCTACCTCCCCCAGTGTTGGAGGATGAAAGATGGAGATCTAGATACCAGGAAGTTCTGCTTCCAGTGGGTCTGCTTCAGAGCTGACACAGGCCTTTCTGTTGTGTCCGCACAGGTGGTCAGAACACTCTTGGTGTCTCTTCTTCTTCCTATGAGGACATTAATTCCATCATGGAGCCCACCCCCTCGACCTCATCTAGACATAATCCCCTCTTCTAAGCCTCACCTCCAAACACCATCACATTGGGGGTGGGTGCTTCTGCATATGAGTGTGAGTGGGAGGCACAAACCTGCAGTCCATAACATTTGGAGAACGAACAAAACCTCCAGGCTAACTGGAGGAGGGCATCCTGTGTAATGTGTGCAATTTGTCTCATGGAACTGAGCCTGCCAAATCTTAGGGTATCCTTCTGAGCTCTATGCCACACCCTCCCTGCAACCCTACAGAGGGCCTCTTCTCCCTCCCCCTCAAATACTCCCAGGATGCTGCACCTGTCCTGTAGCTCCTGACCAGCCCTTGCCCCTTCCCTGTGGGTGGGAATAAAGCTGGAGATCCCTAGAAAGGTTGCACAAGCCCCTCCTCTCAACACACACACACACAGGTCACCTTTTCCAGGTACCCAAAGCCTCCCATCACTGTAGCTCTTTGAACTCCAAGCTTACCTCTAGAAGGCCTCTGTCCCCTCTGAGAGTGACTGTCCTACCTGTGCCCCCTCTTCCACTAGACTCCAAGTGCCTTTGGGGCTGGGGCTGGTCTTGGTGAACCTCTCCACAAGGCACTGGGCACCAGCAAAGGCTTGGGAAAGGCTGCTGAATGCAGTGGAGATGTGACCTAAATACATACGTCTTTCTCTTCAACATTCAATCCAGACTCCACAGTGAAAAACCCTTTCTGAAGGACACTGGGACCCACACTCTGAGCAGCACCTGTCCAGCTATGTCACAGTGCGGAGCCCTGTCCAAGCATATTTTCTGACTACTGCTTCAACAGTTCAGGATGACAGCAGTCACACAGAAGGAGGGACAGCTCCCACCTCCCAGGAGCTGGAAAGGAGAACAATCAGCGCTTTCCTTGGCCTTATGCTGAAGACAGGCTTGGTTTTGGAATGTACCCTGCAGATGGACGATGGGCAGCCGTAGCTCTTGATTTCTCTTTTTCTCAGGAGTGCAAAGTGGGGAATGAGGTCAGCACAGAAGGATTGGTGGCCAAGGGAAGGTTGGCTTGGAGGAAGGCAGGGAGATTTTATCACAAACTCTAATAAGAAGAGTGCACAGAGATGATTAAATCTCCTGACAGTCCAGATTGATATTATGACCTCTACTTTTTCTTCACACACAGCTTTTGTATTCATTTTGAAAAATATTTGTTTCTTCATCTTTCATAGTGTAGAAAAGAAATATAATAAGAAAAGGGAGAAAAATGGCATTTTCCAAGGAACATTTGGAAACTTCATCCTGGATTATATCTGCAATTTTAGCTCTTCTGGTATGGTTTTTAAATTTTGCTGTATGTCAGTTACTTAAGAAATGCAAGCTTGGTGAAGGGATTGTCACGGAGGATGTGGTCTTTCCAGGGTCTCTGGGCTGCACTGTGGTTTCTCAGTGCAGCCCTCAGGCAGGCTGGGGCCAAGGACACCAGGACTCAGGGGTGTGGAGGTGGGAGTGGGGGCCCAGAGCAGCCCCAGAGCAAGCACTTCCTAGGAGAACAGCTCTGCTGGTCAGTCTTCCAGTGAGAACATCCCTTCAGCTCCCCATGACTGTTTTAGAGGGCGAGCCTTAGGACCTCAGGACAGTTGGTGTGGCAGTCTCCTTGGTCATGCTATGTGTAAGGACAGGAGTATATAAACCAGCACACACATTGTTTTTTTTTTTTTTGTATATCTAAAATTTGCACTTCAATCCCAAGCAATTGAAATCCACTTAACACAAGGTGGCCCACTATATAGCAGAAGGAAGCCACGATGGTTCTAGGGAGGGGAACAGATCAGAAAGCAGGGCAGGTCATCTGTCCCTACCCCCACCCGCAGCCACCTGCTTTCTGCTGTGAAGCAGCAAAGGCAGCAGAAAGAGGGAGAAGTAGACAATCTCTGCATATGTCCTCTATTTACTTGTGCTCCACCCCCATTCAAATCTTCATACACCAGCTTCTAGAATTTTCCATGCAGCAGTATCTCTGGTTTTGTGTCCTTTCCAAGTGTCTTATTCAATCTCTACTGGGATGGAGAGAGTGGCAGACAGCTTCCCAGCAAGCGCCACAGCTTGCAATATTGCAGAGCAGTGGAAATGAGATTAGAGCCTAATGTGTCTAGACAGCATATTTAAACAACCAGAAAGGAGACACAGACATCTCTGGCTCACGCTATTAGCACTGCGTGGTTTTGTGCTCTCTGCTCCATTTTCCTTTTTGACTTCCACTAAAGGGATCGGAGACACCAAGCATGTGGGTAGTGGGCTCTTGCTTTTTTACTTATTAGTGTGGGCTCTGATCAATTCTGCCCCATCTCAGAATCAGCGCTTCTCCCATGACCTATGGGCTCTTCCTGTCAACCACAATTTGCCAACACTGTGGAAGCAATCTCTTATTTATGGACCTCCCCTCCTGATGAAGAAAGACTCTTTCGCTCATCTGCAATGAGCCATTCTTTGATGGCAAGCCATTGTTAAAACATGGAAGGAGGGCTGCAAAAAGGGTGTACATCAAAGAATGAATCAAGTGTCTCCACGTGCATGGCATATAGATGGGAAAATAATTGTTGCATGCAAAATAGAATAAGCTAGCAGATTCCAGGTGACCATGACGGAGAAGTTTTGAAGGACTGGGAGAGTGGGGCAGTCGCATCTATGTCTCTGGAAGGCAGGAAAGTGAGAATATTCATGAACCAACCATGTAGGTACATCAGGGTCTAGGCAGAAAGGGCTGTATTGACCTTCCTGAGGATTTTTTTTTTTTTATCCACGGAATAAAAGTTTTGTCTAAGAAAAGCATTAACTAAGGTTGAAATACAAAACCATTCGTGGGCTTGCCCACAAACCACTTCCAGTTGTGCCACCTGCAGCCCACGCGGCCTCCTCCCTGCTCCTGAGCCCACTCACCTCTCCCACAGCAGAGCATCTTTAGGTCTCAGCAGTTGGCTAGAACCCAGGCTTCTCAGCTTTAAGAAGGACCCCATCCAATTTGGCTAAAGCCTTTCAGTGGCTGAGGACAGAGGATACTGCCAGGAATAGAAGGCTTAAGAACATTTGGGGAATAATGAAAGGGGAATTCAGATGGAAAGATGTTTTTCAATCTTCTGATTCATTGTTGATGCATCTGTATGTTCCTACGAACAAAACTAAACTGCATTCTCACACAGAAGAGGGAAGAGTTCAATGGGAAATATTCAATTGCTTTTTTGCTCACAGAACAGAACAAAACAAATGTTCACACAACTAGTTCCAAACCTTAAACAGATTGGATTCCAAGAGTTCACAGTAAGGTATGTGTGAAGAACTTTCACCAACTGTTCCAAAACAAAGCCTTTTGATACATAGCTATGCAAGGCGGAGCATGGTCAGGTCCGCCTCTCCAGGTGTTTGTGATGCTACACACATTCATTCAGGGGCTCAGCTCTGTCTCCAACAGTGTTTTGTGAG
Organism: Graphiurus murinus; assembly: GCA_004027655.1. Lineage (NCBI taxonomy): Eukaryota > Metazoa > Chordata > Mammalia > Rodentia > Gliridae > Graphiurus > Graphiurus murinus. The sequence continues at coordinate 37,789 of PVLC010007564.1, read as the reverse complement.
AAACCCATAAGTTCTAGTTGCAGTGGCCATGAACTTGCTTTCAAATTGAGGTAAACACATCTCAGAGAGGTGGTAGGGATGAACTTCCAGGCTGGCTCTCTAGTTTTCCAAACTTTCTCTTCAAGCATCTGATCCAGATGTGGTGTGGTTAACATGTTTCATGTTTAGATTGTTTTTCCCAATGCCTGTTCATTGCATTAAATGCTGATAATGCCTTGTCTACCTATAGGGCCGAGTGTGGTAATAGTGTGGAATAGTGTGAGGGCAGTCTTAAATTTTCTTGATTATAATCATAACCTGTTCCATTTACTTGCTCCTTGTGTATAATGCTTAGCATCATGCTAAAAGTTGAATTTCCAACTTCAGCACTTACTTAGTCTCTTCCCTTCCTCATTTTAGGAATCAGGTGTACTGAGGAGGTAGTATCAAGGGAGGCAAGTCTGGTGTGTTATGGTACAAAACTGAGGTAGTGGCAGAGACATAGTCACAAAAGCTAGAGATAACAATACTTATTTCCTAAACCAGTGGGGATGGCAAGGACTTCAGAAGAAGGCAGATGGAATAGGAATTCATCAGGACTGAAGCTCTAGGTTACCTGCATTTCCACCTTCTTTGTCTTCTAGATAGAGATAACATCCACCTCACAAGACTTGAGTGGAAATTGCACATTACAAGACAATTTATGTATGTAATATGCCAATGCAAAATGAAACTTTTATTAAACAGAGTTGAACTGATTATTTAAAACACAGTCAAGAGAACACTTATTATATTAAAACCACATTGAAGGGGACTGGCATTTCTGGCAGTCTTGTGAAAACCAGCACATTTAGTAATTACAATGATAGCTGCCACTTATAGAGAGCCTGAAAATGATTCTGAGAATTTTCAAATGTTAACTCACTTACTTCTTACACATCCTATGAGCTAGGCAAAATTATTCTCTCCAGTTTGCAAATGGTGAAACTGAAGCCTAGAGAAGGGGCAAAGCTTTCAAAAAGTCGGAGGCTTCAGGGCTCACACCAGTGGTGGAAGGATTAGTTCACACTATGCTATATTGCCTTGCCAACCATTTGGGAGAGCCTTGAAAGGAAGGGAGAGGAGCAGCTGTCACTTCAGGCAGGGATGAAGGAGAGGAGACAAGGCAGGGGCTGGGATGACAAGCGTGTGAGACCACAGCCCTGGGTTAACGGAAGGTCTATGGCAGGAACCACAGTGCTCACAGAATGACCTACTCAGTAAAGAAGTAGAAAGAAAGGGCTTTCTTGCTTTTTTTCTGAGCCCGAGAAAAAAATTTGCTTGCAAAGAATATGCAACATGAACCTGCTTACCTGTTAAAAGTGATATTGCCTAAATCTAAAAGGTGACCAATTTGGCACAAAAATGGAACACAGCCAGAGAATCTCTGCAGTAACCAAAAAAAAGCAAGCCCAAACCACTCTTTAGGGATGCACCTGCAATCCAGTCTGCTCATGATAATGCTCACCCAAGACAAACTCACAATCCAACACACAGATGAGAACCTACTGTGGCAAGAGTCAAAGACACATCCATTCCGGGTGAGATGTCCTCGCACTTTAGATGACAGAACTCCTGGAGAGACAATGAGATAAGATTGTTTAGCATAATCAGAGGCGTAAGAGAAGGACTCAAGATGTAAGGAAAGCAGCAGATGTAACCAGCATACCAGTGATAAATAAAAAAAAAAGATTGAATATGTGGAATTTAAAAATTAAGAAAAGCATGAGATATAATCAACATACCAATAAGATATGAGAAATGTATAATTAAAAAATTGAGGGAACAACTAAGTTACACAAAAGTGGGGCAGAGATATAATGATTGCTCTTGGAATTATACTCAATATTATCTGAAGAGTTGTTTCAAAGATTAATGAAATGGTATGTATAAAATACTTAGAAAATATAGACACTGAATAATTGTTAATAAATAAATTAAAACATAGCACATAGAATTGAATATATATGTAATGCATTTCAAGATCAGCAGAAATGAAGGACAAAGTTATTTTCCAACAACATAAAATGTATTAGGAATTCTAGAAAGGGAAATAGAGAATATAGAAGGAAAAACTATTCAAAACACAATGGCTAGAAATTTTTTAGAATTTAAAAAAAGGTAAATTCTCCTAAGTAGAAATCCCAGTGAATTCAACTAAATAAATAAAAGATAGACACACTTAGGTTATTAGAGAGAAACCATAAACTACATTTCCCCTCAAAACTTTTGACTAGTGTGATAAAACAGGTTTACTTACATAGTGAAAATTTGCCTGACAAACAACTTCTCAATATTAACAATAAAAATAATGTGTTAATGAAATAATTTCCAAAGTATCGGAGAAATATTATCTCTATGTGAAATTCTATACCCAAGTGAACTATCCTTTAATCAAACATGATAATGGAATTTGCAGACAAAGATTGGGGAATTTCACCATTAACCAAACTCCTATGAAAGAAGAAGAAAATTGAAGCCAGAATAAACTACAAGGAAGAATAGTTGGTAAATATAAATACACATCATTTGCCTAAAGCAATAAAGACGAGGATTATTACTTTTGATTTATTGAGTACTATGATGAAAAGAGGCCCTGTAGTACTGACAGCCAGCTGCACAGAAGGTGGAGAAGGGCAGTTTCAACTGCAGCTTCACTGCTGAGGAGGAGACAGAGATCACTATGCAGCTTTTATTAAGTCAAACAGTTATATTGAAATTTTGAGGTTACCAGCCAGGCACAGTGGCACACAACTGTAATTTGAGAGGCTGAGATAGGATGAACATAAGTTTGAGGCCAGCCTCCACAATTTAGTGAAATCCTGTATTAAAATAAAAAAATAAAAAGGGCTGAATCCCAGTACTTGGGAGGCTGACACAGGAGGATTGCAGGTTTTCAGTCAGCCTCAACAACTTAGCAAGGCCCTCCACAACTTGGTGAGATCCTGTTTCAAAATAAAATAGGGCTATGTGCATAGCTCAGAGGAAGAATGCCCCTGGTTTTAATTCCCAGTACTGAAAACAATTTTTTTTTATGTGACTACAAATGAATGACAAGGGAATGTAAAATTCAAAAATCTTAATAGTCGTAAAATGGGGATTAGAGTGATACACAGGAAGAATAAGTACAAATACAGAGAATTAGTGAAAGATTTTTAACACTCTATCCGTGTATAAGGACATGGTAATTATATACACTATAATTCAATAGTTAGATTGAATAAAGTATATAGGCAACTGTCTTCAATTACATTTATTTTTGAAGGTATACTGACTCATTGTAAAAACTGACTTTTTATGGATGAGTGAACTTCATTGCATCCTGAAGAACAGCCATCATAAAGAATACCTGTAATGACGATAACATGCTAGCGTAACAAGCTACCAACTACATAACCTTTAGAGACTTTACCCAAGATTTCCTATTGCAAAATACAAAATGACTACAATTAAAGACAAGGACCTGTGTGTGGAAAAGAATACCAATGAATTTTGGTTGGTTCTGCATAATGTGGTTGAGTAAAGGAAGGCAGTCAGTACTTATGTGAAATGAATTCACAGATGGCTACACTGTGAGAGATGGAGGGGGAGGCAGATCAGAGGAGAAGGTGAACTAGACAGTGATAAAAGGCTTTTAGACTAAACACTCGGGGCTAATCTAGAAAAAAACATACAAATTCCAAACCACAAGAATAAATAATTGGAAGAATAGTATCCTTAAAAATGAATCTCAATGAAAAATAAAAATGAACTGCCTCAGGAGTCAATTTACTGTGAGACAGAATAAAACAAAGAGCAGAAATGAACTCCCAGGAGCTTCGGAGATTATAAAGAATGTTTAAGATTATTAGGTAATTTTAGGAAATACAGAATTCATGATGTAAAGACAGGTCACTATGGAGAAACAAGGATTTGAAAATAAATAAAGAGTACTTCTAAAAGAGCAAAGAATTATTTGAACTGTTTCTTTTGTCAGTCTCTTCTTTCCCCTCTCCCTCCCTCCCCAAGTCCCCTTTCATTTTTACTGCTTTCACTCTATCTCTCTTCATTTATATAAAGTCTCTTTGGTTTCCTATTTTCTATCTTTCACATATGAGAAAAATCATAGGACCCTTGGCTTTCTGATACTGGCCGATCTCACTTAGCGTAATATTTTCTAACTGGATCCATTTTACCAATCACACCAATGCCTGTGGGGAAGGGGCCCTAAGTGGGGTCTTGAGGGAATCACCCCACCTGCTGGGCGCACATGTGTTTGTATCACATCAAACTTCACTAAGATGCATAATTGCAATGCACCACTCAAAGTATATCTAAGAACGCAATAAAACAAATACTGAAGCAAAGAACATATTGAATAGGCCATTTGACACTTACAAAGAGACAGATTAATTATAAGACAGATTTGCAAAAATCACCTGGAATTAGTCACAGAGAGACGAAGATATGGTTATTTATGAAAAATGACTCAATTTAAACTAACGGGAGAAAAAAAAGTTGAACATATTTCTAACAGAATTTTGGGTTGGAGTCAATTGCCTATGAAATCGTGGCTAAAATGTTTTCAGACCTGAAGGGGCTGCCTGAGGAACGGTACTAAGCCCTGAGCCAAATAGATCAATTAGCAGTATGCACCCGGAAGCATACCGCTCCGCAGGTTCTTCACAGGAAATATCAAGGGGAAGCCTGGAAGACAAAGAGAAGGAAAAGGAAGACTGGGCATGAAGGAACAGCAGCTGACTCCAGCATCAGAGTGTCTATGGAAGTGCGGAAGGCATGCACCTGCCAATTTATGGGAAGGTCAAGAGACGGAGAAATGGTCACTAATGCGCTCACTGAGTGGCTTTCAGTAATGGGCGGAAACCAGCGATGAGGAGATTGCATTCAGAATGAAGAAATCGGATGCTGGAAGCAACCCTGAGCCGCAAACTTGGTAAAGATGTTGGTGAATCTAAGCAAGTATCCACTGAATTAAATAGCAACGCCAGTCAGTGCATCGATGTTTCATGTAAAATAATAACACAGAATAAAATCCAGGCTCCTTCACGGGCCCAGAGTGGTCTGCAGAGCTGGTCCCAGCCTCTCTGCGCTCTCCTCCATCTCCTTTGCATTGGCCTGTGCAGCCACGCAGGAGTCCTTGCCGCCCCGCTCCTCTGCCGTTCCCTTCATCGTGCCGCCCATATTCTCTGAACTCAACCTTCCTCAGCTGCGAAGATGGAATACTAACAATCACTCTCAGGATGTTGGAAGGCTTCAGCCAAGCCTCAGAAGAACCTTTGGCCCCCTACACAGCCCCAAGTAGAGGTCATGGGCATGAATCGGACATGCTGAATTCCCCGAGTTCTGAGCCACAAAGATGTGATCCTCTTGGGAGCTGCAGACAGGAGTACAGCTCCTGCTCCAATTCAAGGTGTTGTGGGACACACCAGCCCTCATGAAGGACCCACCAGAGACAGTCCACTCAGTAGAACAGCCATTGCTGCCTTGCTTTATAGAAACCCTCTTCAGACATCTAAACCATGACCATCACTAATCTAGGTGGGATGAATATCAAAGTCAATTACCAAACTGAACCTGAGAAGGAGGGAGGGCGAGGGAGTGGGGGGGGGGATTGGGGAAGGGTTAAATGAGAAATGTGTGCATGTATGCCTTTACCGGCTTGTACCTAACAAAGATGTATGATGACAATGCACTAATTAAAAAAAAAAAAAGTGGCCTGGAAACTTACTTTCCATACGAGCCTCCCTCCATGCAGGACATCAAAGTTGTGCTTCCAGATGTTTTTTATACATAGCATCAGGGACAGGTCTGCTCCACGAAATGAGACGACCCTCTAAAGCCACTTCCAGAGGCTGAGCTCTCGTGCTTTATGCACCAGAGACAAGAGGCACCTAGAGTGAACCAGAACATTCTCTGGAGAAAGTGAAACCAGCCACTATCTCCTTTCTCGCCAGTTTCCATCTTCCATAGATCCTATTCGTATTCATAATAGTGAATGTGTCAATTTTCAGAATGCAGTATTTTTCCTGACACATAGGCTCTTACCTGCGCCCCAACAACACGTATTGTGCCCGTAGTGACTCTTCTGTCATGATCAGAAACTTGGCTTGTTTGAAGTAACAAATGCCTTCAGCCAAACAGTGTCATACTAACCTTACTTTGTTGAGGCTTGATGGAAAATGTACTTGGCACAACTTTCCTTGTTTGAAAGATTAGTAAACACTTTTGTTCCTACAAGGAATCATTTTAGATGCTGATTGACATTTATTAAAAAGGAGAAATTTGACAGGAACTAGAACGTGGGAGAATGATATACAGGGGGAGGGAGATTAGGAATACAGGCTTTCGCAGAAAGTGTGCAGGGAGCTGCTGCTTTCTCTTCCACTTATTTTCTATTCATTTCAAATGCTTATGGTGTCACAAAAAGGTTTAGATTCCCTTCAACTTTCTCATTTAAACACATACACAGATACTTACTTTGAGATAAGTAAATGCATTCATATCATAAAAGTTTAACTTCCTTATAAATGCAGGAATGTTTTGGCAATTGTCTGCTAATTTACACATTTTTTGATTGTTCAACATGATTAGTCTCAGGTAAGTTAGGGAAGAAACACATTGCTAATAAAATATCTATGCCTATAGATTTATATGCCTGATATAATAATTTTTCAGATTCCTTCAAGTATATTTATTATACAGTTGCTTGTCAAGAGTTGATACATGCCAGTTAAAGTAATAAATCAAAACTCTATGTTAAAATATGAACCAATATAATTTATATTTTTAAAAAACATTCAGTAGTTTAAGCTCTCAATTAATTTCTTTAGTTCCATCTTGCTGCCTACAGATGACTTACACATAGTTACACATACTTATATTTGTACACAGGCTTATAAGCTACCTAAAAGGTGACTTCTAAAACCTCTAATTTGTGGTAGTTATTCATCTAAATGTGAACCATCTGTTCATCACAATTATTTTATTATTATTATTATTATTATTATTATTTAATCGTTATTATGAAGTTCCTCTACTATATCATTTTAGGTAAAACATCTTATTTCTATTGTTTAGTATAGGATACAAGTGCTCTTTAATTTTGAACTTTTTTTTACATACAAAAGAGGCAAATCTCTTCTTTATTCCATATCACAGTGTGTAGGCAGTATTTGAACTTGACAGAGTGATGAAATTCAAAAATACTAGTTGAAAAAGTACCAATACAAGACAGCCATAGGCATGGAAACAGGCATATGCCTGGGATGCCCTTAGTGATTCAAGCCAATATAGGTAGCTCTTCTTGTCACAAGTTATGACACTTAAATGAGATGTACTCAGAAGACAAACATATCACTTTGCAAGGTAGGCTTACCTTACACTACTTAATTCTGAATCCCAACTTCAGGGAGAAGAGTTTCTTGAAGTTCAGGCGGATTGCAGAGGGCTCTGTCTCGAGCCTGAAATGACCCCCCTACGTTTCCAGTTTTCCCTTTTAAGATAGCTAAATGGCATTGTGGGATTTCCAAGGCTGTGGCAATCCACAGAGTCATGATTCTCACCAAAAGCATCACCCAGGAGCTTTCTGTTTCAGAATGGAGAATTGGATTTCATGAGCCACTGCCTAGTGATTTGAAGACTAACTAGCTGTGACTCAGATGCCTAAATTTAAGACCCGAGAAAAATTTAAAAGCCAGGAGTGCACACAACAGACATGAAGAGCAGAAGACAGCTGGTGCTGGGGCCCCAGAGAAGCAAACTCTATAGGAGAGAAATTCTCTGTGACTCAATGGGTCCTGGGGGGGCAGCAGCTGCTTTACTTGGCTGCTTAAAAAAAGGATGGATCATCATGAGCCCAGGCAGCATGAATCAGAGGCGCGGGTCTGGGGAAAGGGGGAGCCCAGTGATACTGATGCTTTCTCAGCATTTTTCCCTAGGATGTCACATTATGTCAGTGAGATTTTCTGTAGGATATTGCTTCTGTTTGGAAAGCCTTATGCACACCCAGAGCACCACTAAAATGACCCACAAGGGTTATTCTGAAGTCAGGGGAGGAATCGAGGAGGGAGTAAAGTAAGGAAGTGAAACACAGCTTGCTTGGCAGAAAGGCGCTCGATTCTGAGTCACAGGTCAGAGTTTATCTTCCTAGTTCACCACTTCTTGGCTTAATTATAAATTCAGTTCACTAGTTCCTTATTGAGCATGCCAAGCATCAATCACTGCATGGAAACACTGAGGAGAATTACAGTTTGGCTGAGCTTGGGGAAAATCACATACCCTCTTGAAACTTCAGTCTCTTCATCTGGAAAAAAATGAAAATTGAATTACTGAATTCTTTTGGGAACCCAAGCTTAAATAAATTCTATACATGTGTTAAAATAATAAAAAAGGTCTATAATAAGAAATTATTGTATGACAGGCACTATACTAAATGCCTTATTGACTCGATCTTACTTAATTCTAAATTCATCAAGTGAAAACAAGAATGACCTAGCGGACTTTCTTGGGATTTCTAAGCAAGAACAGAGGGAACTCTAACCTTGCCTCCCTCCCCAGCATGAAGTGTTATGTTCATACTTAGTTTCATATCAGATTGATATGTTGGCTCATAAAACAGAAAGCAAACAAGTATATTAACCCCAGCTGGTGAACAGTGCCCTGATGCCTCCAAATATCTTTTGGCCCAAATATGCCTTTGTAGGGTGCCAAGTAAATAGGGGGTGGGGGTCATGTTCCAAATGCCCCCTGTGTCCACTGGGCTCTAGCATGTAAGGTAACTGTAGTTTGCCCCAATACCTTTTCATGACAAACCACACAAGGTGAATTCTACTGTTAAGACCCTTTCCAGGTGAAGACACGAAGGCATAGAGCGCTGGAACTATTTGCCAAAGGTCATTCAGCTGGCTGATGTTAGGGCCTGACTACCTTTGTGATGATTAATTCTATATGTCAACTAGACCTATACAGCTGTTACAACACCACTTCTGAGTGAGTCTGTGAATGCGTTTTTAGAAAAAAAAAATGGAGTGGTTAGGCTGAGTAAGGAAGATTGCCCTCTCTATTGTGGGAGGGCGTTATCCAGTTCACGGAGTGGAACAAGAAGTAAAGAAAGGATGACTTCGATTTCTTTCTAAGCTGGGACATTTAAATCCTCCTACCCTTGGACATCAGTATTCCTAGTTCTTAAACTAAAAACAGGACTAAAAACAAGACTTATACTATTGGATCTTTTGGTTCTAGGCCTTAGGGCTTGGATTGGAACTACCCAGGCTGTCTTGGGTCTCCAGCTCACAGACAAGAGATGGTAGAACTTCTCAGCTGTTATAATCATGCAAGCCATCACTTTATGGTAAATATATATATATATATATATATATATATATATATATATATATATATATATATATACATCTATGTTTATTGGTTCTATTTCTTTTGAAAACCCAAGACAGAAATTGGTATCGGAAAGTAAAGGTGCTTCTATAACAAATACCCAAGAGAAAAAAACCAGCTTTGCGGCCGGGCATGGTGGCGCACACTTGTAATCCCAGCATTCGAGAGGCTGAGACCAGAGGATCCGGGTTCGAGGCAGCCTCAGCTATGTAGTGAGACACTCCGCAACTTAGTGAGACCTGGTTTCAAAATAAAAGACTAAAAAATAGGGCTGGGGGTATAGGTCGGAGGTAGAATGCCCCTGAGTTCAATCCCCAGTACCACAAAAAAAACAAAACAAAACAAACAAAAAAAAAAAACCAGCTTTGGAACTGGGTAAGGGGCAGAAGCTACAAGACTTTTGAAGTACGTGCTATTAAAAGACTACATTGCTGTAAATAGTGGATTCTGTTGGTGATGTAGAAGGACAAGTGAGCCATAGAGAAAACCTACAACTTCTTGGAAGATGCCAAAATAATCCTGAACAAAATGTTGGTAGGAATATGAATAGCAAAGGCCATTCTGAAGAGGTCTCAGATGGAAACGAGGAACATGTTATAGGACAATAGGAGAGAAGGCCATCTTGATAATAAGATGGCAACTAACTAGTCTGTGTTGTGTTTGTGTCCTGCTGTTTTGTGAAAGGTAGAACTTGTGAGCAGTGAAAGTTTTATTTTGCCAAGAAGATAAGTAAGCAAAGTGTTGAAGGAATGGCCTGGTTCCATTAACCTGCTGATGGTAAAACGCAAGAGAGGAATTATTTAAAGACTGAAATGTTAATGAAAAGGGAAACAGACCTTTAACAGATTTGGAAAATTCTCAGACTAACCATAATGAAAAAATAGGAAACCCTATTCCACAAAAAGCAAGGGTATGGGCAAAAGGTAATCAGACAAGTGGATTAATAGGAATCAGCCATCTCAACAAAACAGGAACTATTGTCCAAGATAATGAAAGGATGACCCTTAAGGCACAGACTATCCACAGATAGTCTGGCACGGCTCACACCACAGTCCCGGAGTTTAAGATCTGTCTGCATCCCTTGGTAAAGTTTATGCTCTCTAAGGGTTCTTGTTAGCATACCTATATTTTTGTATTGAGAACGCTTGGTATGCCATTATAATGCCTCAATAAAATCCCATCGTATGGATACATTATGATTTATCAGGGTAGAATCATGGTTGAAAGGTGAGATTAAGGATAGAAAAAAATTGAATGTAGAAACATAATGCTTAAAACCCTGTGCCTCATTTCACATCATTCTATAATATTTATATATCAGCCATAGAATATCCTATTGCATTTATTGAATATTTTGGTCATACATTCAATTTCTTGACAAATATATGGGGAAATGTGGCAGAAATTATGTGTGAAAAGTTATGGTTCTTTTATTGTGAAAATAGTCAAACTTTTAAAATAATTTAAGGTTGTTTCAGGGTCTTTTCATGGAAATTGTTTACAATAACATTTGAGACTGATAGGACCACATTATCATCAATATAAGTTGCTGCCCAATGGGTCATATTTTCAGCTCGGTACCATATGAGAGAGACAATGCAGAAGGTGAATCAATAATGGGCACTATTCTATGAAAATTATGTTTGATGAGAATTGACATTAAAAGAACATATTGAGCAGGGCGTGGTGGCACACACTTGTAATCCTAGTACTTGAGAGGCTGAGACCAGAGGATCCGAGTTCAAGGCCAGCCTCAGCTACTTACTGAGGCTCTTTGCAACTTAGTAAGACCCTGTTTCAAAATAAAGAATAAAAATAGACCTAGGGGTGTAGCTGGGAGGTAGAATGTCCCTGGGTTCAATCCCCAGTACCTCAAAAAGGAAAGAAAGAAGAAAGAAAGAAAGAATTGAAGAAAAATAGGCATACAGGAAGGAGCACAAGGCTTAAGTGAATGACTTGATGAATTTCACAAATGAGGACAACTGTGTAGTCAGCACCCATATGAGTGACCAAGATATTGACCAAACTTCAGAGGTCTCTTGTGCACATACACGCACTCATGCATGCATGCATGCACACACACATACCTCTCTCAGGACCTCCCAAGGGCTTCTAAGTATAGAGTAGCTATGGCTTCTGTACTTGATATAAACATTATCACACAGTATATGCTTCCTTACATGTAGTTTCTTTTGCCCAGCATCATGCTTGCTAGATTCACCCATGTCCTTGTGGAATATTCATTCTAAAATCTGTAGATTTTTAATCTAGAAAAGCATACTTTAGGAGCCTGTGAAGGGCTGTCATGCATGCTGCATGTCAATGCAGCAGAGAGAACTCCTGTGCTCTGTATAATTGGACAGTGGAGTAAGCTTTAATGAGGTCTGTGGGGAGATGACCATTTGCCCAGCATGTGAAGGGGTTCCTGATTATAGAAACCCAAGAAGAGATATATATCCCCAAGAAACTGATGGGAGAGTTTGCATCTTCAATTCTGGTCTAGAGGACTTGGTCAAGGCAGCTACAGAAGAGAGTTCTGGGAAAGGTAAATTAGACTCAAGTTCCCTTCCAACTTGGGGATTCTGAAATTTTCCACATATAACACATTTGTTGTGTGCCTACTTAATTAAGTCATGTGGGAGATAGAGGTCGGATACCTATGTACATTAAAGACCTATCATGCACCACATCATATGGTCCGGGAATCTGTTTACGTGCCCTTGGACATTGATCTCTGCCTCAGCTGTCCCTACTGTGTGCTCTACTCTGCGTAGTTTCTAATCACCTCTATGGACACAAGCCAATGGCTCTGTGACTCATATGGAGGCCTTGTACCTCATTGCCCATCTATCTCAGATTTCCCCACATTCTACTGAAGCTCCTCATCTGCCCGCCCTGGAAGTTCAAGGGTAAATGATACTCTATGGAGAGAACTTTTCACCAATGAGCAAGAGAACTGGAAGACATTTTCCCCCTCTCTCTTCCTCAGAAAGACTATACTAAGAAAAGCCGCATCTTCCTCTGGGAAGATGAACTTGCAGGTTGCAATAAGTGGCTGTACTTAATTAAAATGCAGTGTATTTGATGGTGCACGGGTGTGTTGCCTCGCTTCTGCTCCCTGGGATTGTGCCTCTTCATCAGTAGCAACACAGAATACTTTGTCTCTGAGAATGTGCTGGCTGAGGCCCAGACCTTGTGTGTCTTCTTGAAGAGAGAGAGGTACAAAGCCAAAACAAAGAAAAATGGAGGGTGTAAATATAGAGGAAAAACAGATTAGTTCTCAATGGGGGGAATTAGAGTTTATGTAGAAAAGCAAGAGACTAAATTCAGATAGGAAAATGAATGTTGACACCGAGGCATTCAAGCCATGCAGAATGGCAGCAGAGTGGGGTTCTGCCTGTCCACACTGGGCCCTACACGCCCATGAGGGAGGAGAGCTTCCACCATCTGCATGTGCCCCTCAAAGGGACTCAGTGGTGAGAAGCAGGCTCCTCTTACAGCTTCCTGCCATAAAGGACATGTTCCTCATCCCTAAAAGGAGCCGGCTGAGGTTTGTAGGGGCCATAATCAGGTAACAGCAAATGCTACACAGTGATGGGAGCTGTTAGCATGTTATGATGAGTAGAAACTTCCAGGTCTACTTCACCACTTTTTAATACTTGTGCATTCTTGAGCTCACCTTTGCACAGTAGTGGGAGGATTAAGGGGGAAGTAGGAGAGATGGGAGTCTGCACTTGGACATTTCATTCCTGGGGGAAGGTTGAGTTGGACGTGACATTTCCATGATGGGCTGTCCTTTAAAACCTCTGCTAATCTCTCTTTTTTCAAACTTTGAGGGGACAACAAATGCCATCAAGCATTTGTTAAGTGACAAGAGGTTCTCTGATCAGGATGTTTAGGAGGAGTGGAAGGAGGGAACAGTGAGCTTGACGACTACAGTGACAAAGAGGGGGGGGAAGTCTGGGGCTCTGAGACTACTACTACTCCAGATTAGAATTGTTCCCATATGAGAGAGCCATCCAGAAGATTCTAGAAAGTTCTTCTCAGTCCTTTCATTTTGCTGAGGCTGGCTGTGGTGGGCACTGTTATAGCTGTAGGCCATGTGGAAACAGATGTGAAATCAAAGACCAGGCTTTGGCCCTTGAGAGTTTACATGTACACACAGTGCATCTGTTCTTTTTGTCTCAAAGATGCAGGTTCCTTCCCTGCTCCTGTCTCTCCTACTGAATTATAAACCATGATCTATGTCTCTGCATGCTGAATTTTATATATGGAGCAGAGGCTTTCCACATGGACCCTGGAAATGATGTAGGAAATATGCTTCTTTATATTTCCTCATATTCATCCCTGGGAAAGTACCCATCACCTGTCACTCCAAAAAGAACAGTAACTATTGACTTAGAATAAAATAATCTTTCTTATTCTGATCATGGCCTCAATTGTCTCCTGAAGTAGAATTCAGAAGGCATTGTGATGGTTTTAATTCTGCTGTCAATTTGACTATATATAAATAAATAAATATATATGTAAATATATATATAAATCAAAACTAATTTTCTGTGCACTGATTCAGAATCTAAGTGGCTCCCTCAGGCTTGTTCCCTGCCAAGTCACAGACATTTAAAGTAAAGTATTTTTCTTATCTGAATATAAAAGCAAAAATGTAAACTTATTCCTGTAGTTAACTAACTTGCAGAAACTTTGAAATCAACAAATCCAGGAGGAAAAACAATCCTTGATTCAGTGTATCCTCTTGTTTTTTTTTTTTTTTTTTTTGTAGTCCTGGGAATTGAACCCAGGGGCATTCTACCTAAGAGCTACACCCCAGCCCTTTATCCCTATTTATTTATTTATTTATTTATTTATTTATTTATTTTTATTTGTTTTGAAACAGGGTTTCACTAGGTTGCCCAAAGTCTCACTACTTGCTGAGGCTGTCCTTGAACCTGTGATCTCAGCTTCCCAAGTGCTGGGACCACTAACCCCTTTCAATAGAAACTGTGAGTAGGTAGCTCTGGATGCTCTGCATTTGTATGTGGCAGAGTCCACACATGTGCACATTTTTCTTTCATCTCTCCTCTTTCTGGAGTTTATGGTCTGCATTGTATAACCACTGCAGCAGCCGGTAAATGATGTATGAAATTAAAATAAATATATCCCATGCCAGGGAACACAGCCAATGCTATGTTCATGGCTATTTTTGCTACCAAGACTCAGAGGCAGCTGCAAAAGCTATGTCTACCCAGAGAGAGAAGCAACCACCAGGGACACCTAAATGATGCTTTTTAAAAATCAATATTGCTCTCCTTCTTTTCTCTTCCTTTCCTGTCTTGTAGGAAGAATGTCAAGCAAAATATTTCGACAGAAACAAACGTAGTAAAATAAATCTGCGAAGTCATCCTCAAAGATAGGTTCTGAGTTCATCCTTTAAGGAGGTCAGCCTCTAGCTCCTTGACATGGGAGGAGTGGTCCAGCATGTACTCGCTGAGTCCTACACTTGAGGCATGGTCTACACACATTTGTGAGAGTACATTTATCTCAACCATTTTGAACATATATGTATGTGTACTCATGTGTTCATGGTTTATAATCCATTTAAAAAATCTATTATTTCACCATGAACACACATCTCAAGGCAGTATGTAGACTTTGAGTCAGTTATTAACTAGCAATTGTGGGTACAGATTTATCTTCTTAAATAGACTTCTTGTGAACTTCAAATGTTTGGGACAACTTTTCAGCAGCATATGTAGCTGGGTATTTTATTCCATTCAATGACTGTGTATTTTGTTTTTGTCTTTTTATTTCCAGTAGAATGTTTTATTGGGGCCAAGAGTTGAATCTGCCTGGTTTACTCTTGTGAGGGACAGGAATGATACTAGAGTTCATAGCTGTGTAAATTGTATAGATGAGGTGGCTTTTAGTTAAGTTTTCTAGGGACAGTTTTAATAAAACAGTGACATTCATGAAATTATTTGGATGACGTAGGAGAAAGAGCTATGAAGACAGGCAGGGTGCCAGACACAGAGAAAAGAGAGTACAAAGACCATTTGTAAAACAACTTGCTCTACAAAAATCTTACTCTAAGAATAAGTATCAGATCTGCTAAATGTTGTTGTTCAATCATGCTGTCATTTATTTTAGGGAAGTACCTAGACTTGGAGTTGGAATGGCTGAATCACATGAGAGGTGCATGTTCAACTTCTTAAATAATTCCCAAACTGCTTTTCAAGTTGGTTTTGCCTTCCTCCCAGTACTGTGGGGAAGTTCCGGGTCCTCCATATCCTGTTCATTACCTGGAAAGGTCAGATTTAAACATTGAAGGCAATTGAGAGGTGCATGGTGGTATCTCATTATGATTTCAATTAATTACCCTGATGACTAATGATGTTGATCATCTTTGCAGGTGTTTGTTCCCCATAATGTGTGTTCCTGGGTGAAGAGTCTGATTAGAAGCACGTGCAAATCTCTCACCAGCTTGTTGACTGGTTTGTCGGTGTGTCTGTCATTGGTTATGAGTGTTCTCTATGTATCCACAGTCTGTTTTCAGGTACCTGAACTGAAACTATTTTCTCCCAGTCTGTGGCTTACCTTTACCTTTTCCTAACACTTTGTTTCCCTCTAGGAACAAAGATATTTTGAATTTCGTTTTAGTAAAATTATCAGTTTCCTCTATGGATTATCAATTTGATGTAATTATTAAATAAATCCTTTCTTAACAGAAGGTCACAAAAACTGCTTCTAGAGGGTTTCTAGTTTTCAATTTTATACTTAGGTTTATGGTCTATCTTGGGTTTGTTTTTGTATGGTGTGCAAGATATAGTTTCAACTTCGTTTTTCACATATATATCCAAATACTCTGGCACATTTGTCAGAAAGACCATTTTTTTTAACCCACCAATTCGCTTTTGGTTCTCTGCCATTCACTTGTACATGTATGTATCTGTTTCTCTTCTACTGATCAATCTTTCTATACTTATGACAATACCGTACTCTCTAGATTACTACAGTTTTATAATAAATCATGAAATCAGGCAGTATTACTCTCCAGTTTTGCTTTTTCTTTGGCAAAGTTGTTTTGATTACTAAGTTGTTTTCATGTCTATATGAAGTTTAGACTCATTTTGTCAATTAAAATGATGCCCCTTTCTCCCCCAAACAAACAAACAAACAAAATCTAAGATTTTGATGGGAATAGCTTTGATTCAGTTTCAGGAAAGTGAAGTCTTAAAAATATTGAGTCTTCTGGCTTTTGTACATGATATACCTCTCCACATATTTAATTCTTCTCTAATTTCTGTTGATAATATTTTGTTATATTCAGTGTATAGATAGATCATTAATGTATTTAGCCAGATTTATCCTTATTCATTTAATTTTTCCATGCTCTTGCCAATGGTACTGTTGCTTTGTTTCTAATTATTTGCTGCAAATATATAGAGACAGAGTATATTGATCTATAGTCTACAAACTTATTAAGCTACCCATTGGCTCTGCTAGGTTTTTAAAAGTAAGTTCTTTTAGGTCTGCATAAATGGTCCTGAAATTCATTAATAAAGAGTTATTACCTCTCTCTTTCAATGTATATACCTTTAAAAAAAAAATCTTATGCCTGATTATACTGGCTGGAACCTCCAGTACACAGATGAACAGCAGTGTTGAGAGCAGACATCTTGTCTTGTTTCTGATATTTGAGTTGAAACATTCAGTCTATTACCTTGTAAGCATATGGTTAGCTACAGTTCTTCATAGATGATCTTTATCAGGTTGAGGAAATCTCCTGTTATTCCTAGTGTGTTGAGAATATTTAGGAGAAAAATTGCTGAATTTTGTCAAATACTTCATTATATGTTTTCATAATCATATAACTCTCTTGTTGTTTGGTTTGTCAATATTGCATTAACTGAATTTTGAATGTCAATCCAACTTTGCATTCTTAGGATAAATCCAGCTTGTGAGACAAAATGCAAAAGTCTATAATGTATTTTAAATATGAAATTTTGATTTTATTGGCAAACAAAAGTTTTGTTTAGAATTTTCACATCCATGTGTGTGAGTGAGGTTGATCTGCAGTTTCCTTTCTTGTAACGTCTTTGTCTAGTTTGGTTAACAAGGTAATTCTGGCCATAGAAAATGAGTTGGAAACTAGTCTTTGACTTTCAATTTCTGGAAGAGTTTTTGTAGAATTGGTATTATTTCTTCTTTATATTTTTGGTGGGACTCCCCAGCAAAATCAGGTAGGTCTAGAATTTTGTTTGTGGGAAAGTTTAAAAAATCAAATAAAAAAAAATACTACACATAGTACTATTTAAGTTGTCTATTTCTTCTTGAATGGGCTTTGATATTTCATGTTTCTCAAGGAATTTGTCCATTTCATCTAATTTGTTAGATTTATTGGTATAAAGTCATTTATTCTTTTAATAAGTGTATGGTCAGTGGTTGGGTTGCCCCTTCCATTACTGGTTGTGCTAGTAGGCTTTTTATTACTATGACAAAAATACCTGGCAAGAACAACTTAAAGGAGAAGAGATTTATTTGGACTCATGATATGAGAGGTTTAATCCATGGTCAGCAGGCTCCAAAGAAGAAACAGCATGGTGGCAGGGTTTGGCAGAGGAAAGCTGCTCCGCTCATGGCAGGTGGGAGAAGAGGGAGAGAGAAATAGAGAACCAAAGATAGACATATTGCAAGAGGTCACAGCCCCAGTGACCTGCCTCCCCAGCCATGCCCCATCTGCATGAGGTTAGAGACCTCGTGATTCAATTATTTCACCTCTGAACCTTGTTTCACTGCCTAACAAGCACGGTTTGAGGGGACATTTCAAATCCAAACCATAAAACTAGTATTGGCAAATGTATCTTCTCACTTAAAAATAAAAATCTGCTTTGCTGGAAATCTATCAGTTTTAGAAATAATCTCAAAGAAATGGCTATTTATTTCATTTACTTCTATCTTTAGTTTTCTTTTTCCTTGATTTTTATCCTGATATTTATGATCTCTTCATTTGCTTACCTTGCATTTTTTTTTCATGGTACTAGGGATTGAACCCAGAGCCATTCTAGCTTCGAGCTATACCCTCAGCCTGATTTTATATCTTATTTTGGAAACAGGGTCTCGCTAGGTTGATGAGAGTATCACTACTTGCTGAGGCTGTCCACAAACATGTGATCCTCCTGTCTCAGCCTCCCAAGTACTGGGATTTCAAGTGTGCGGCGCCACACCTGGCTTACCTTGAATTTTAATTCTTCTTTTTTTAGTTACATTAAAGAGAAACTTAAGACATTCACTCAGGGATATTCTCTCTCTCTCTCTCTCTCTCTCTCTCTCTCTCTCTCTCTCTTTCTGATATTGACATATTGTGATAAATATATCCTTATCCAAGAACTGTTCTGTTTTTGTGGCATTACACAAATAGTATATAGCATTTTCATTTTCATCAATTTTTAAATGTTCTTTAGTTTCATTTTTATCTTTTCTTTCATATATTATTCACTTTTCAAATGTTTAGGTATTTCCAAAGATCCATCTGTGTTTTATTTAAATTTAATTCATTGTGGTCAGAGCACAGTTTGTAGAATTTTTTCTTTTAAATTTATTGAGATTTTTGGCACTGAATGTGGTCTATCTTGGTAAAATTTTTGAGAGAATTTGATAATATTGTGCATTCTGCTGTTTATTGGGTGGAATTTTTATGATTGTTAATCAGATCAAGTTGGTTGGTAACATTGTTTAAATCTTTTATGTACATACTATTTTTTTTGGGGGGGTGTATTGGGAATTAAAACCAGGGGCACTCTACCTCCAAGCTACATCCCAAGTCCTATTTTTTTATTCTTTATTTTGAAACAGGGTCTCACTAAGTTGCAGAGTGCCTCACTAGGTAACTGAGGCTGGCTCCGAACCTGGGTCCTCTGGTTTCAGCCTCCCAAATGCTGGGATTATAAGCATGTACCACCATGCCTGCCTGACATACTATTTTTATGTCAACTTCATGTATCATTTACTAAGAGAGCTTACAATATTCTAGTATTATATAGAATTTACTCTTTTCTATTTTTTTTTAATATGGCATTTTTCTGACTTATTGCATGCCTGTCAACCCTGGACTAGATGCCAGGCATTTTGAATTTTACCTTGTTGGCTCCTGGATATTTTTGTATTCCTATAAATGTTCTTGAACTTTGTTCTGAGACACAATTGAGCTCCTTGCAAACAGTTTGATCCTTTCTGGTCTTGCTCTTAAGCTCTTTTGGGCAAAACTTCAGCAGTACTCAGTGCAGGGATAATTATTCTCTTCTACTGAGGCAAAATCACAATGAGAGCTCTACCCAGGGTCCTGCCAATCATTCAGTGTCCAGGCTACCTGATGGGAAGGGGCAGTGTCCCGGGCTGAGTTCTTTCCCTAGGTTCGCATAGCTTCCTCGACACATGACCTGATTAGGACACAGCTAAATGTTTGAGCACAGCCCTCCATAGGTCTCTGGGACTCTTTCCCACAGATCTCTCCTCTCTTTTCTTCTGTCAGGCCAACTCTTAACACTTTTATCTTCCAGACTCTCCATGTTAACTCTCTCCTCAGGCAGTTTCCCATGTGCCACCTGTTTCTCTTACTCTGAGCTGAAGCCTCACATCCCATGTGTTTTCTGCCTATCTAGGATCACTGTCTTTTATTGTTTGACTTCTAGTGTCTTGAAAGCCGTCATTTCCTAAATTTGGTTTCTTCAAGGGAAATAGTCTAGTCTACTCAGTCCTTAAGACACACACCATATTGGCTAGAGGTAGAAGTCTAGAATCTGTTTCCTTACAGAGGCGTAGCTGCAAGGATCCTTGGATCCTTCCAGGGAGTGGGTGGACTGGACTATTCACTTTCTAGACTAGTGACTGCTAAGAAGCAACTGGTATTTCTATGCATAAACATTTTGAAGCCAGCTTTCTTTTTTTAATGCCATTATTGGTGGATTGTAATTGTACATTGCACTGAGATTCGGAGTGATACATAAATTCATGCACACATCACTTGGTGGCTCAGTCACATTCTCACTGCTTTCATCCAAGACAACTGACCACACAGCTCTGAGGAAGGAAGATTTATTTGCTCATAGATTTTTGGAGATGTTTGTGGAGCTCAGGACATGGTAGTGGGAAGCAAAGCGCCACTCACTCACACATTGTGGAGTCTAGAATCAAAGAGAGGAAGGATAGGGGTAGGAGGAACTATGTAATCCCCAAGGCCACGCCCCCAGGGACCCCTCCTTAACAACCACACCCTGTGTCCAAATGGCTGCCTTGTTTCCAGGAGGGCGAGGGGGACATTTGAAATTTGAACCATTATACTTAGTGTATTACCCTATGCACCCCTCCCCTCCCTTCTCCCTCTCTCCCCATACGTGTTAGTGAGATTGGTAATGAGGTCTTCCCAAATGGATATATTCTTATTTGAACTGTTCCTTGTCTCAATCCTCATTTTTCCCTTTCCCCTCCCTCCTCCAACCCCCCTCCTCTATTCTACTAGTTTCTCTACTCATTTTAATGAAGTCCCTTTAATTTCCTATTTTTGTTCTAGCTTCCACCTATGAGAGAAAACATATGCCCCTTGACTTTCTGAGACTGGCTGATCTCACTTAAAAAAATATTTTCTAGTTCCATCCATTTTCCTGCAAATGGTATACTTTTGTTCTTCTCTATGGCTGAGTAAAATTCTATTGTTTGTATATACTACATTTTTATCCATTCATTTATTGCAAATCAAAATGCCCTAAGAGTCCATCTACCTCCAATTAGAATGACAGTTACCAAGGATACAAACAATAATAAATGCTAGTGAGGATGTGGAGAAATAGGAGCTCTTATATGCTATTGGTCAGATGGTACAGTACTACAACCACTATGGAAATCAGAATGGAAGTTCCTCAGAACATGAGGAATGGAACCACAATATGATCCAGTTATATCATTCCTCAGTATCTTTCCAAAAGAATTAAAGTTACAATAGTGATACATTCATACCCATATTTATATTGAAGCCAGTTTTCCATTTTGTAAAAGATGGCTAGGTAAAATTAAGCAATTCAATTTCATGCAATTACTCATATGCAGTCACTAGCACATTTAAGCTACAAAGCATGGTAATAAGACAAATACCCTTGGGAGGTGCCTCTGACTTCCCACAGGAAATTTATCCATCAGTAGTGACATGCAGATACCTTGAGGGCCCAGCTGAAGATCTTTTATGAAACATTAGGAATGGCTACCCCCTTGTCAATTAAAATTGAATAAAAAGATAAGCTCTTAAATTTCCTTTCATGGCCAATGGCTCAACTTCTTACCCCCTCTTCTAGGGTCCCCACATCAGACTTTGAAAGACCGCTTTGGATAATTTCAGACTGAAGCCTCCGTCTCTTAATTAGATTCCCTATGCTTACTAACACATTGCTGATAATATCAAGGGAAAGGAAATAAGAGGAACCACTGGTACCTCTTTAATATCCCACTAGTGTTATTCCATGTTTGTTCTCTGAGAAACACAGAACTGAGTGTTCTGTTTCTAGATCTGCCTGAATTTAAGGAGACAGGGGTGAGGTTAGTCCAGCTTCTTTTCAAAATAAGTCATGTAACCATTCTCTACTCTCCTGAGCAAAGAGCAGTCTTGTCCCTTTACAAATAATTTTCTTCACTGCTTTTAATTTTCAAAGCTCATGATGGCAGAGTATGGGATTCATGTTCATTTGGGATTCCTCCCTTGATCCAGGACTGAATTCAATTTTCCTATAAAAGTACTGCCAGGTAGCTGTTTTTTTTTTCTTCTTTTTCCACTGTCAATTAGAACTGCATTTCAGGACCTTGAATGAAAACATTAATTATGTTACTATAGCCTCTCTTCTACCAAAACCATTTTCTATAATGTATAAGAAGAATTGGCTAGGCAATAAGTCCAATGACTGAGCTAATTTCTCTTCATAAACTCACATGGGAACATTAGTAGTAGGAGTGCCCAATTTAATCTTCATCTCCCTGAATCTCTAATGCCTAAGCTCCTATTTTCAGGCCCCATTTTTCACCAAGTGTTTAGATTTACTTGTTGGCATCTTCTGCTCCCAAGTTGAATTAATGAAGCCTCCGTAATGGGAAGCAGCCTTCAATAAATAAGATTTCTCATTTTCCATCCACTTATAGTTTAATAGAAAGTCTACCTCTGTGGTGCTATTAAATGTGTCTGGTTCAAGTGAGAGAGCTGAAGTATTTTAGAAGGTGGAGGAAGTTACATAGGTATCATTTTGAAAGATTGAGGTATAATTAGCATACATTTAAATGTACAGATTTTACGTGTTTGGTTTTATGAATTTTGATAATTGTAAACTCTAGGAAACCATACCTAAGTCACACAATATTTTCGTTCTATTGGGAAGTTCCTTTCTACCCCTTCTTAGTCAGTTTCTCACAATGTTCCTGATAACACAGTCTTATTTTTATCACCATAGATTTATTTTCACTGTATCTGCATGTCATTCAAATGAAATTTTGTTGTGTGTACTCTTTTGTAAATTTACCAAAGCTTTATGTATAAATAGTTCACTCTTATTTATTGCTATTTCTCCATCTTATGGGCATACCACAATTGTCTATCTGTTCTTCTGTCAATGGAAATATGGATTTTTTTCCAGGATTATTCATTGTTGTTGTATCTATACACTTTCATATAAAAATCTCTTTGCTGACATACTTTTCATTTTTCACAGGTGCACACATTGGAGTGGAATCGCTGGCTGTTTAGTTTTTCTGATGTTTCTCTAATCTGAGTCTGGCTCAGTGGTGCAGCTTGTCTCTGCTCCATGTAATGTCACTGGGACATCTTGAGAGCTATGGTGCCTTGTGTCTGGGAGCTGGTGTTATTAGAAAACTCATTTACTTTATATCTGGTGATTGATGCGAGCAAATGACCAGCATCTTGCATCTTGCTGGGCTATCTCCAAGTATATATATGTCTGTGTGTGTGTGTGTGTGTGTGTGTGAGTGTGTGTGTGTGTGTGTGTGTGTGTGTGTGTGTATGTATGTGATCTCTCCTAGAGGGTCCTTGGCTCTCTCATGGCATGATAGCTGGACTCCAATGGCAAGCATTCCAGGAGAACAAGGCAAAAGTTCATGACAATCTTAATGACCTACTCAGAAGTCACAGAACAGCTTTTTCTGTCATGCTCTATTGGCTTAATCACTTCCAACAATTTTACTTAGGTTTAGGGTTGGGGAGCTACAGTCTGAATGTTCAAATCTTAACCCCCAAGATGATGTTGTTAGGAAGTGGACCTTTTGGAAAGTGGTTAGGTCAGAGGGCAGATTCTTCATGATTAGGAATGCTACCCTTTTAAATGAGACCCCAGGGAGACAGCTCACCTCTTCCATCATATGAGGGCATGGGTAAGAGGCACCATCTAATGAGAACACTCACCAGACACTGAATCTGCTGTCATCTTTGTCTTAGAGTTCCTAACCTGCCACACTCTGAGCGAGAACTTTCTGTTGTTTACAAGTTGCCCAGGCTGTCTTCATCAACATTCTTACTGTTAGAATCCAAGACAACTGAACACACAACTTAGACGAAGGAAGATGTATTTGCTCACAGTTTTTTAGAGATCTTGGAGTTTCCATCTATATCAGGCCAGGCTACATCTGTGGAGCTCTGGGTGTAGCTGTGGTAAGCAGAGAGAGGAAGGGAGCACAAGGGCTCTGCGCCTCACATCATAGAGGCTGGAAGCAAACAGCAGAGCAAACAGGGGATTCAAAGATAAAAGCACTGCTCCAGCCACAGGTTACCTGCCTAGATCACCACCCAGTAAGTCCAGTGCAATGGATTTGCACACTGAAGAGATTATAACTCTCGTGAATTCATTATATCATCATCCCTGAACATTGTATACCTCACCATAACACAGTCTAAGGTATTTTGATATAGCAGCCTGATGAACTAAGACAAAGGGATAAAACTCAGACTCTCTCACTCAATGGGAACATGTCAACATTGCATTGTAAGAATAATCCAGATAATGTGATCTATTTTGTCATTTGAAAAATGCAATATTCCATAAAGGTTCCAGTGGTATCACATTCCCTATTCATATCCTTCATCCCAATAATGTATCTCAAGTATTATCCTAAGGAAATTATGGTGAAACCACTCCAAGGTTTATTTACAGATGTACTATAGCAATGTTACTAATAATAGAAACAATTAGAAAATGTGTAAATGTAGAGTTAGTTCATGTCATGGTTTGGAAGTATTCTCACAGTCTCCTTGATACTTTTCCTTAAAAGAGATGGAATCTGATTTCCTTCTCTTTGAGTTTGGGATGGGACTAACAAATCTCTTTTATGATAGAGAATGGACAGGAAGGGATGGCATATGACTGTGGAAACTGCTTCATCAGTTTCTAAGGCTCCTTGCTTTCTCTTAGGTCTCTCCCTTTGTGAGCAATCAGTTACTATGTTACAAGGAGAGGTCCACATGGTGAGGAACTGAGCCATCTGATCAACAGCCATGGGGGGACCCATCTTGGAAGGGATCCATCAGCCTTAATCAAGCCTTCAGATCACTAGAGACACACTGGACATTGTGACTGTGACCTCGAAGGAGTCTGAGCCAGGACCAGTCAGCCAAACTCTGTAAGGTCATAAAAACTTCAAGATCATACAAATTTCAAGCTTCTGTGTTTTGGGAGTAACTTGTAACATAGCAACGGATAATATGTTTGTAGAATAACACAGCAACAGATCATTAATACATTTATAGAATGCCATTAATATATTTATAGAATGCCATTTTCAATGTTATTGAAAACTATAACTTGTGTGACTAGTCTAATGATATAGACATGTAATCACATTGTTATTAGCATCAAATCTGAACAACTGAGCATAAATAGTATAATCTCAATTTCTCTTACAACTATGAATCTATACAAAGATAGAAATGTCAAAGGAAAAGAGAATTACTGCTTGGTAGATTATTCGATGGTAATGAATTGAGCGTTTATCACTTGTTTTGAGATTGAACCTCACTTACTAGCTATGCAGCCATATGGTGGTTGTATAACCAGTTAAATAAGTCTCTAGTCCTCAGTTCACCCATCTTTACAATGGAGCTAATTGTATAGCATGAGGTCTAGGGAGAAATAAGTAAATAATGTACATGAAGCACATAGTTCCCAAATTGTAGGAAGTACTTAATAAGTATTAGTTAGGTGATTTTCACTGTATTGTAATTATCATAGGAGTTCTCTGTTCACAAATTTTCTAAAATGTTTTAGCATTACTTTTATGGCTATTCTTTAAACACGTTTTATACAATATTTCTTTTTCTGTTTCTCTGGGGCACTTTAGCTGATGATGTTTCAATAGATTGCCAATATATATCTTATTCAATTCTTAATCATCTATACCCCTGTGCTCCTGGCAGTAGAGAACAATGTAGCAGTCATTAAACAAGAAATCATGAAAGAATATTTACATGGATATCAGAGTTTCGAACAATTTTTAAGTCAATTCTACAAGGCATCTTAGAAAGCATAGCAACCAGCAGCCTTATGGGATTAAAATAAATGAACATGCAAAAAAACAATTCTTGATGAATAAATGTCCCTTAACTTTTAAAATTGGGTCAAAATATAAGATGATCTCCCATTTATGCAGTAGGCCAGAGTAACCCTCTTGATCATGAGCCCAGCTCTGCAGGGATGAACCATATGCGCATCTCCCTGCTCCTTGAGCTGCCCCTGTGAGAGGTGAAACCATAGGCACTGGAGAGGTACCCCAAGAAGGAATGCTGGCTTGAGTGAGGTGACTTGAGTTCTGTCCCCAGGCATCGCTTAAGGTAACCTCTTCTTCCTCCTTGGGCATACCGGGCTGGGCACCTGAAAAGCAGCAGAAGCTCAGACTGCTAAAGTTGCACAGACCTTTGCTGTCTTTGACCCCAAGTCCTGGATATGTAAGTGAGAAACTGGACAACTAGTGCCAGGCAGTGTTTGAGGGAAGACGACCTGTGGGCAGCTCAATCTCATCTGCTGCCCTGGAGAGCATGCCACAGGGACTGCTTCTGCAAACACTGGACAACACACTCCCCAACTCTCCTATGCTGGGGGCCACTTGTATGTGAACAAGGCCCCCCTCCACGAGAGTTGCCTGAGGTCCGGTGGACTTTGCATGAGTATTCTGATAACCTTACTGTAGACTTTATTCTTAGTTTTAAAAACATTCTGCCATGTCTAGAGAACCTATGTATAAAAGGATATATTATCACCCCTTCCTGTTTGTGTTTTAACCAGAATTAGCAGGGATCATGAATGTGGGGATCGTCCTTACCTCCTGATTCTAGAAATCCAACTTTTCTCAAGTACACTTAAACTTAAAAGTGGTACACTAAACCCCAAACAAGCCATATCTAGCAGATGGGAAGATGTTCTACTTCGATTTCCTGGAGGAGAAGAATTTTAAAAATGCATTGTTAAAAGCAAAAACAAAAAGAAACATGAGCAAGAAATATGCACGACTTATTGATTACTGCTTTCTCTCCTGAAGGCAGCCATAACAAAGTGTGTTTACCTTGAGTTCTCTTGTGTGCTGCAGAGTTTCTCATGAGGACTGTGAGATGGCTCTTCATCTGTTCTCTAGCAATAACAAGGACAGGATGGAATTGCTTCTTGTGCATCAGGGAATAGCCCAGAGTTCCAAACAGATACTCTTCAGGGGCATGATGATTTAAATTTGGCCCTTTTCTTTTTGTTTACCAATTTCAAAATTCCTTGCTGAAATCAAGACTTTCTGCATCAACCACTCTTTCAGCATATTACACTCCAGAAAGCCTGTCAAAACTGGAAACATCAACAAGTAGATTTGCTCCTCTGAGTTTTAGTGGCTAGTACTAGTGACTATTTATTACTCCTTCCTTTTATCGTTTCCCTGCTTAATCTATTAGCTACAGAATTCTTTAGAGAGTTAGTCACAGTGAAAAATCTGTAATGCTAGGAATTTAATTTTTCTATCTGAAGTGCCTGTGTGCTCACCAGTATTCCAAAGGCTCCGTACTGTGATTTGTATCATGTTATAAATTTCTTTCCATGAATCAGGCTGTAACTAATCTTCCCCAGACATCTACAAGCTATC
This sequence comes from Graphiurus murinus, assembly GCA_004027655.1. Classification (NCBI taxonomy): domain Eukaryota; kingdom Metazoa; phylum Chordata; class Mammalia; order Rodentia; family Gliridae; genus Graphiurus; species Graphiurus murinus. The sequence goes on along the minus strand of PVLC010007564.1, from coordinate 10,228 downwards.
TTTGTATATGCTTATCTACTTTTAATGTCCTTCTGGTGATGTTTGTCCTTCGCTTCCCACTTGAAGTGAAATTTAGCGTGCCTTCCAACTCATTGGTATTCAAACTCCAGACCTGGTCTTCCCTTGGTGAGAAGCCATTGAATTCTCTGTTTAGCTTTTTCCTTCCAGCTCTTCCATATACAGTGAAGGGTGGGCCAAGAGTTCAAAGGGTGTTTAAGCAGAGAGGTTGGGGCTGTTACTACTGCTGCCCCTCCCCTGTTATCATCACCTTCATCCTTTTCCACTGACAGTGGCTGCCCTCAGCCCTATTTTCAGGCTCCTCTCCTCCATATGACTTGGGGTTTCTACTTGGTTTGCTCAAACATGACAAAGAATTGAGAAATGTTCTTAGAGGAAAAGTTGCATGACTGTGGGTATCACCGAGTGGGATTTTCTTCTTGCAGCAGTCAACTCTCTCCTAGCTTATGCCAACTTTAAATTACTTTCCCATAACTTCAAAGGGTTTATTATAAACCAGGCATGGTAGTGCATGCCAGTAATTTCAGTACTTGGGAGGCTAAGATAGCAGGATCTCAGGTTAGAGGACAGTGTGTGCTAACTTGGAGAGAGACCATTTCAAAATAAAAAAATAATTTAGGGCTGGAGGTGTAGCTTGTAGGTAGAATCCTACTGGATTTGATCCCCAGTACCACAAAAAATGTTTCATATCTTGTGTAAAGTTTTTAATTATCAGCTAGAGGTTAGTCCAACTTAGACAATTGCTCTATTATTGAAAAGCATATCTTCTTAATATGGTACTCTAATACTTATACATTAAAATGTAGCAATTTTACTGATATAAGAGACACAGGAGTTCCTCACTATTTATGGTAGTTATGTTCTATCAAGGTACCACAGATACTGAATTAGTGGGTTCTTAACCATTCTTCTGAGGCTAAAGTGTTAGGCTTCTGTGAGTTGACATTTTCATCAGTGAATGAGTACATTACTTTTCATTTTCATGTGTTTTTGTATTAGTATACCTTATTTATTTTTATATCACTGATTCCTTAACACTGAATTCACAGCCAACTGCACTGTAGCTCATGCCTGAAGCAAGTTCATCCAGTACATATGATTTCCATAAGGCATAGCACAGCCTTTACAGGAGGAGCACAGAGCAGCGTAGAATCAGCACAACTCAGGAAGACGTTTCAAGGAGACAAACTACACACACACACACACACACACACACACACACACACACACACACAAAAGTGGTGTCAAATAGACTGTATTAAGGACAATTGTTTACAATAGGATAGCTAAAATAAGAAGAGAGAATGTTCTCTGCCTTAGTCTTAGCTGGGGCTCTGTAAAATTGAATGTCATTTTTTTTTTTAACCAAGAAAACTCAGTAATACAAGTATTGCTTTTGGAGTTATAAATTTTATAGTGAGTTTACTTTTCTCTAAACTTTGTTTTTCTCTTAATTTTTTACAGTTTTTATTGCTATGTTTATCATTCATTATTATAACATCTACTTTTTGTCAGTAACATAATAGTGGTTTTCCTATCACTTAAAATGAATGGTGAATTTCTTTTGAGCACATGGAACTTTTCTTATCTCTAATGTATTTCCATCTCTAAAAGTTATAAGAGCTGCTTCTTTACATCTTTAATTGTTCTCTCATTATACTTATGCTTTCTGAACATAGTATAGATAGCCCTTTTAAAGACTTTGTGTGCTAATTTCATAATCTTTGCCTTTTTCTGGGTCTGTTATAATTGACTTATTTTCTTTTCTGGTAGTGAATAAAACAAGTTTCCTGTTTCTTTTATTGTCTAGTAATTTTTGGTTGGATTCTAGACATTCCAACTTTTAGAATTTTGAGTTCTGAAAAGTTGTTTGACTTTTGAAAGCACATAAACAGACACTTACATTACAAGCGTAATGTTTGCTTCTCATCTGTGTGGGGGATTTTTCAGGTTACAACCAAAAGGCAATTTTTTCTGAATCTGGCAGTTGCACTTTCTCTAGCTTCATGGGATTTCAGTTCTTGCATAGGCAGAGGAGAATTCAGCCCAAAGCAAAGGGGGAACTTTCTCTCTCCACTTAAATATTCTGCCTTGTGAATTCAAGCTCCATCTGCCTCCTTCAAGTGCAGTCCCTCTCTCAACTCACTAAGAGCACAGTGTTCTGCTTGATTTCCCTCCTTGAACTGAGGTCTAGAAATTACCTGCAGGCAAAATGTGATGTTTGGAGCCACTTAGCTTGCACTCTTCTATTGGGAGTCAGAGTTTGAGCTGTTTATTGTCCAACATAAAAATATGTATGCATTTCATATATTCTGTCAAGTTTTCTAATTGTTTATGATGTGTAGGTATGTTTCATAGCAGTTATTTTTACGTGGCATGAGCATGAATTCCTCTATTTTTTTTTAAGTTTTACTTCTCATCTTTAAATTTTTATCTCACTTAGCATTGAAAAGTAGATAAATATGTGTAACATTGTGATTTAAATTTTTATAAATTTTTGATAACTAGCTTTCCTCGTGCTCTGTATTTAGTACGCCAGCATTCCACACTGACTGACAGAGTGGCTGATTCAGGATTCCCTGCTGTGCTCTGCTTATCTGTTTTTTATTCTCTCTACTACCATCCCATCTCAGTCATTTCTCTCTCTCTCTCTCTCTCTCTCTCTCTCTCTCTCTCTCTCTCTCTCTCTCGGTTGAATCCAGAAACATTCTACCTCTAAGCTGCACTCCCAGCCCTATTTTTTATTCTTTATTTTAAAACAGAGTTTCACTACATTGCAGAGGGCCTCACTAAGTAGCTGAGGCTGTCATTGAACCTGCAATCCTCCTGTCTCAGTCTCTCAAATACTGGGATTATGAGCGTGCACTACCACATCTAGCTCATTTGTATTTTTTAACAACTCTTGATTTCCACACTTTCCTGTCCATGGTGTGCGTCTCTTTAGTTATTTAGCTTTTATGTCCTTTAATTATATTTTGTTTCTTTTTTACCTATAATGTTATTGAACATCTATTGGTAGATTTACTCATCAGCAGTATACATTGTTGTTGTTTCCTTGAAAAATATGTTTAAATTAAATTTTGCTTTTGTTATACTTTATTAGGATGTAATCAGTTATCATATGTTGATTTTTCATCTAGCAAAATTCTAAATGTTCTTATTAATTCAAGTTTTCTAGAGTTTGTTGTGCTTAGAAAGGTATTGACTATTGTAGTTCTTAAAATTTACTATCTATGTAGTCTTGCTTCAGAGTACTATCTTAGATGTCCAGAAAAATGAAAACAAAAGTACCCCAGAAAGTAAGTAGAATAGACAACATTTTGTCCCTGTTGCTAATATTTTCATAATTAATGTGAGATTTATTGTAAGTTTTTACCTGTTTATTTTTTTGCGGTACTGGGGATTGAACCCAAGGGCATTCTACCTCTGAGCTACACCCCCCGCCCTGTTTTTTATTCTTTATTTTTAAACTGGGTCTCACTCAGTTGCAGAGTGCCTCACTAGGGAGCTGAGTCTGGACTTGAACCTGAATCCTCCAGTCTTTGCCTCCCAAGTGCTGGGATTACAAGCATGTACCACCATGCCCAGAGTCACTGTTTATACTTTTAAAAAAGCTTTATTTTGAATGTAATAAAATTTAAGCAAGTAGTATGTCCTAATTATTTTCTCTTTTTTTTTTTTTTTTTTTTTTGCGGTACTAGGGATTGAACTCAGGGGAATTCTACCTCTGAGCTATACCCCCAGCCCTATTTTTTATTCTTTATTTTGAAACAAGGTCTCACTAAGTTGTGGAGTGCCTCACTAGGTAGCTGAGGCTGGCCACGAACCTGAATCCTCCGGTCTCAGCCTCCCAAATGCTGGCATTACAAGCGTGCACCACCACACCCGGCTCGTCTTAATTGTTTTCAATCTACATTTTTTAATTTCAATGGTATTTTTTAAAGTCTTTTTTATCCTGGCATTCTCAGCATATATTCACTGTGTTCATGTTGTATTATTGTTTGAACGCAGCACCTAATTTAGTTTACTAATACATTTAATGTTTACTATGGTCAATAATGATATTATCTTATACCATTCCTTTTTCATAATGTCCTGGCAACTACTAGATTGAGGTGAAGCTTATATTTCTAGTCCTTGAAACAATTCCTTAAAATGTCAATTTATTTATTCCTTGAGTCATTATTAGAATTTTCACTTAAAACTGTCTGGCCTGAGAGGATTTTTGTTTAGTTTGGTTTTTGGTGAATTTTTAAATACTGATTTTAATTATTTGTAGTTGTACTTGCATACAATTTACTATACTTTCAATCTTTAGTAATTTCTAAAAACCCCATCCCAGGATTTTTAAAAATTTATTTCCCTATAGCTTTATGAATTTATGATTTTTAAAAACTTTTTACTTTATCAGTCTTGCTAGATTTTTTTTCTATTTTATTTCTCCTTCTCCTCCTCCTCCTTCTCCTTCTTCTTCTTCTTGTACTAGGGATTGAACTCAGGGAAATTCCACCACTGATATGCATCCCCAGACATTTTTATTTTATTTTCTGTTATTTATTTATTTTTTTGCGACAATCTCACTAGATTGCTGAGGCTGATCTCCAACCTGAGATCCTCCTGTCTCTGCATTCCAAGTACTAAGATTACATGTGTGTGCCACCACATCCACCTTTGATCGTTTTTTAAATATTGGGGGGTTTTTGGCACTGGGGGTGAACCCAGGGGCCTTCTACCTTAGAGCTACAGTCCCAGTCTTATTCTTTATTACTTACTTTGAAACAAGTTTTCACTAAGTTTCAGAGGGCTTCACTGAGTTGCTGAGGCTGGCTGTGAACCTGTGATCCTCCTATCTCAGCCTCCCAAGTACTGGGATTACAAGTGTGTGTCACCATGCCTGGAAGCTTTGATTCTTTTTATGAAAAGCATATGTTATTTATTTTATTAACTTCCACTTACATATTGTTTATGGTGAGTCATTGTTTTTCTCTAATGTTTTGAGTCCAATGATAACTGAGCACTTTTTACCATTCCTCTTTCCTAATGTTAGCATAACTCTCAATGCCTTTATAGTTCTTTTAGAGGCAGTGTTTTTATCACCTAATCTTTTTGTGGGCAAAAGCCATGATCCTGTGCTTTAGGTGGGTATCCGGATATACTTGGCAAATGACACCTGCAGGCCACAGGGTGGACCTGCCCAACCTCTCCCTCCAGCCTCATCACCAGGTATGTAGGCAACTCCAGGGGACTGTGGGAAATGCCCAGGAAGTCCCTCCAAGCTTCCTTGATGCAAGGAGCTGAGAAACCAGAAAACAAATGACAGGAATCTGCCAGTCTGTTAAGAGAAATGGAACAACCTTACACATTTTTGCAGAGGGCACCATGTCTGAAGGGGGAAAGACAAAGGATGAATTTGGAACTGTTCAGGGTCATTGAAAATTGTTATGGTTTGAATCCAGCATGTCCCTCATACTTCATGGAAACAATACAGCCTTGTTGGAGGTGAGGTTTTGTTTCTGGGGAGAGGCCCATGGGGGTATGGCCTTGGAGATTATATATAGATGCTCGTCTTCTTGCTCTCTTTCTTATTCTGAGCTTCTAGGATGTGAGAGCAGAGCACTTGAGTCTTCTCTCTCTCTCTCTCTCTCTCTCTCTCTATCTCTTCTCTTCTCTCTCTCTCTCTCTCTCTCTCTCTCTCTCTCTCTCTCCCTCTCCCTCTCCCTCTCCTTCTCCTTCTCCCTCTCCCTCTCCCTCTCCCTCTCCCTCTCCCTCTCCCTCTCTCTCTGCCTTCCACCACCATGTCCTGAGCTCCTCAGACTCAGATGTAATCAGTCTGACATGGACTGAGCCCCTGAAATCTCCAGAATTGCAAGCAAATAAATCTGCCTGCCTTTATATTGTGTGGCCTGGTGCTTTGGATTATAGCATTGAGAATGCAAGCTGAAACAATGGTAGAGAATAAAATGATTCCAATGACATCAGCAGGGTAGCGTTGGTCTGTGTTTGAGTCTTCTAAGAGTTAAGTTTTGAAGTAGGGATGAGCAAGTCTATTAGGACATCCATGGAGAGATGCATAAGGTATGCAGATGAGAGAAAGGCAACTGAGAGAAGATTACACAGCAGGCTTCCATGCTGGAATCCAATGACTTTAATTGCATTTAACGGAAGACTTTAGAAGCAGGTGAGTGAGGGCCAGTTAATAATCTGTCCTGCAGCCAAGACCTGGGGTTTTATTAAATCTTAGAAGTAGTGCTGAGACATTGCTAAGCCCTGTCTAAAAGAGTCAAGATCGAAATGAGGCCCATTGAAGATAATTTTTTCTGTCTCCTGACAGGTAGTCTGTACTGTGGGGACATTACAAATAGGAAAGTATTTCAAAGTCACTTGCATAGCTGGTAGGAACTGGGAGTTGGAGAGAAATGGCTGACCACTGGGATGGATAGGAATAGAAGAAATTTAAAATAGATGGCCCAACAGACAGAATGTGAGAGGCCAACGACAGTGCACTCAATGTTTCCAGGGACCAGGAAGAACCGAGAGGCCTTCTGTGAATCCTGGGTTGTTCTCTATTTATGTGGCTTGAGTTTGTGGATGGCCAGAATTGCCACATATTCATGCTCAGTAAACCATCTGTCAGCGAGCACCAAGCATTGCACAAAGCACTGAGGAACACAGATTTATTACCAAAATGTGCATGCTCTGCAGGTGGCTACAGTCCAGAGGAGCACATAGGCAGGACAATGCACAGCAGGCCAGGTGACTTCAGAGCTAGCACAGAGGTGAGTGCAGGGTCCAGGGAGCCAGTAGCAGGCCTGCTTTTGAGGACAGGGATGCAGGAAGCAATGACTCCATCAGGTCTCCAGGAACTACTTCAATGCCACAACTGCTTCTCTATAGGGGTTGATGCCTAAGGTTCTTTCCCCCACTCAAGGCTCTGAAATTGGACCCCCTGGAAGGGTGATACTTTCTCTTTGCCATAAGACCAGATCAAAAAAATGGCAGGTACAGATGGCATCCTCAGGGTGCATTTTGACAAAATAAAATGGAGAGAAAAAACATCACGCAGAGGAGGGTGGGAGTCGGGTGTGAAGGGGAAGGACAGAACATAGGAGTCTGGACTGCAGGGGAGCCCAGACCCTTCATAGCTCCAAGGGCAGCGCCTGCCTTTGGTGTCTGTACAGAGTGACAAATGTGATTTCATGTCAACCTGGAAGCCTCTAGGACAATCTAGACTTGCAATTTTCTCTTTCTGGCTGTTTCTCCCTACCAAGAAGACTTTCCCAGTTCCCAGAAGCCTATTTATCACAGTATCACCAGGACATGGATTTTATGGCTCCAGGTACTGCCACGAGGGTCTTTGTTAACTTGCTATGGTGTGGTGAGCTCTTTTGCTGACCCCTCTGCCCAGAGTTGGGAATCATTATCTGTTCCCTGGGCGCTGTGACCTTAGATATCTGAACATACAAAAATACAAACCTGCCCGCACTCAACCACACAATCAGACGCACCCCTAGTCGCTCATTCTTTTAATCTCATGAACTTGATTCTTCCTCTTAAAATTTATTCATATAGTTTCACCACTCCCACTTCTCTTTCCAAAAAATCAACCCTTCATTTATTTCTCTCCTAACTCATTCCTGTTTCCTTAAAACATTACCCAGCCAGAGAATCCTGTTCTTCTGCTTATAAGTCCACTGGATCTTCCCAATTCAATTTTTCATCACTTTTACAAGTATGTTGCAGTGTCCATTAGAGGAATTACTGAAGAAAGAGGAGTGAGTGGTTGGATACACAGACATACTTGGTAACAACAACATCCAAATAGAGAGGTATGGTAATAACAAGGAATACACGATAAAATACGTGAAGTGAATATTGCCAGGAATGATTAATCTGGATAAAGCAGTCCAAAAAATATCCATGGATTACTTAGCTTTAGTTCCTGTGTTAACCTGTTTTCCATTACTGTAAGAAATACCTGAGATAAATTAACTTAAAAAGAGGAAAAGTTTATTTTGGCTTCCAATTTTGGAGGTTTCAGTCCATGGTCATTTAGTTCTGCTCTCTCTGGGCCAGTGGTGAGGCAGCCATCGTGGCAGGTTGTGCCCGTGGTAGAGGAAGCTGCTTACCTGGGTGCTAAGTGCAATCCCCATGGGGCCAGAAGACTTGCAACTAGGCCCTGTCTCTTAAAGGCTCCATCACATTCCAGTTGTCCCATGGGCTATGGACACAGCCTTTAACAAGTGGGCTTTTGAGAGATGTTCATTCAAACTGTAGCACTCCCCTTGGAGGAAAGGCTCAAACCAAAGATTTAGGTAGAATAGAACATTTGGGAATGTTGGAATCCCTGGTAGGTTTGGGGAAGTGAGATAGGACAGGAAGGCAGTCAACAAAGAATGCATTGTCAAGCCGCTACTCTAGGGTAACAGGAGCTGAGTCCCAGGGAGATGACCTGGAAAGAATTGTAATGTAGACATCCTGCTTCTCCTTTTCTTTCCTGTTAGCCACTAGCTGCAACAGGCAGCTCAACTGGACTTTCTGGGCCAGAGCTTCCCCATGTGATAAATTACAGGGTCTTTCTTCTCTGAAATTTAATGAAAGCTCACTTAACATAACCACAAAATAAGCCTCCTCTAATGATGCTATAAACTGTACCTCAGTGATACCTCTCATCCAGATTCTCCAAGTTTTTTCTCTCTGGTTCTCCCAGCTCAGTGCCACACTTTCACACCACAGGATTTTTATTATCACTCTTGGACTATTAAAATATTAAAAAGCTGAAAATATTCAAGAAGTCACTTTTGCTGTCAAACATTCTCCAGTCTCTCTGTAGATACAGCTGCACATTACAGCTATCCTGCAGTTTCCTCTGTGGTCCTCCAGCTTAGAGGTGCTCTTGGAGTGGAACAGCTCACACTCCTAAACATGTCTCCTTATAATCTCAAAAAACAAGTTATGTGGTATATGAATCACAACACCTTTCCTCCTGCTTGGCATAATTCAGTGCCTCCTTTCATAGGTACCCAGCAGACTGAACCTATTCTACACCTAACACCAAGGTCTCCCATTGCAGCATGCAAATATTGCCATGATAAGATATGCCCATTTTATGCACTGATCAACATTTAAAATTTAAAATGGAGTGATGGAAATTGTCTAGTTTTCCTCCAAGTCCATCTCCTTTTCTCCAGAACACCAGGTAGACTATGTTTTCAGCCTTCTTTGCATTCAGGTGAGGCTAGAAAAGAATACTAGAAAGTCCTAGATGCCTCTCTAGGATTGGCACATTGAATCTCCATCCCTAGGTGCCCCAAGGAGAGCAAAGCCACAAGGGATGGAAGGAGTCCTGGTGCCAGCTCATAGGAAAATCTCTCTAGACGCTACGTGATTTGGCATCAACGTCTCTTGGGTTGAACCACCAAGATGTGTGGGTCTTAATAGTTAGTGTACTAGTGAAGGTCTCAGTCAATGGATGGTTCTCTTAATGGTGTGAACAAGTAGCTTGATGAACGGCTATTTACAAGATGGGACACAGTTAAGGAAGACTTACTGTTCATGAGTTGTGTCCCAGGGCTAGGGACACTTAGAAACTGTCACTTGGTCTGAAGAGACAGGAGAAAGACGTGATCATGGAAGCCATGATGATCTTCAACTATATCGGAAAACCTCCAGAGAGAGGCCATGCTTTGAGAGGAACTCAGCAGTGGTCACACAGCAGCAGGTGGAATGGAAGGTGAGGGAGGACTGTGGATGCTTCCCCGACACTCCACCACATGGCACCCTGCCACCCCTTCCACTTTCAGACCTATGCGAAGTGAAAGGACATGGGAGCACATGTGATGTCATCTGTGCAGGCTAAACATGGGACACCTGGATGGTCATGCAGTGGAGAGGAACCTCAAGAATGTAGATACAGTGCATGTCAGCACAGGCATTGCCTCAGTCAGCATTATCACTGCTCTGACCCCAAATACCGGACAACCACAACCTAGAGGAAAAAAGAGTGATTTGCTCACAGTTCTGGAGTTTTCCTTCCACGCCATGATGGTAGAGCTTAGGACATGGTGGTGGAAAGCAGAGTGAAGAGAGAATATCTTCTCCCACATCATGGAGGCTGGAAGGAGAGAGAGAAGAGAGAGATAGAGAGCGAGGGAGAGAGAGAGAGAGAGAGGGAGAGAGAGAGAGAGAGAGAGAGAGAGAGAGAGAGAGAGAG